>JZKD02S0189433.1:5124-22633 GCA_000966675.3 Picea glauca | reverse complement strand
AGTGTTGGGGGGGAGAATATGCATATGTCTTCTCCTGTTTCAAGAATATGACTTTGAGATCATAGTTAATCCAGGAAGAATGAACAAGGGACCTGACCACCTGTCGCGGTTGGAACATGGCAAAGAACCCACTAGTCTGGATGATACACTACCAGATGCACAACTGCTCGTCATCAGGAAGATGGATGACCACTTCACACACATAGTCCAATTCCTGTCAACAAGAATGGCTCCAAGTGAGTATGCAATTTCCCAGAAGAAACAACTAGTAGTGCACGCTGCAGACTTTTCACTAATATCTGGTTAGCTATATAAGATGGGACTTGATGAGATTCTAAGAAGATGTGTGATGGAGGCAGAGCACCCACTGATCCTCACAGAATCTCATGAAGGCCTTGCAGGAGGACATTATGCAGGCAAAGCAACATCGCAAAAGGTTCTGTGAGCTGGCCATTGGTGGCCTACGTTACACACAGACGCTAAAGAGTATACCAGAGCCTATGATGTATGATAGAGAGTTGGAAAACCATCCATAAGAGACAAAATTCCACTAGCACCGCAGATGACCCTACAAGCATTTGAAAAATGGGCCATTGACTTCATGGGACCTATAAACCCACCAGGAAAGTGCACAAGAGAAAGGTATATTATCACTGCAACAGAATACCTAACTAGATGGGCCGAAGTAAGAGCAGTCAAAGACTGTAGTGCAACTACAGCCACGCGTTTTATATTTGATGACATAATAACCAGGTTTGGATGCCCTAAGACCCTTATGAGTGATCAAGGTACTTATTTCATCAATAAGACAGTTGAAGCCCTGAATGAAGAATTTGCAGTCCACCATCAGAAGAGTACATCTTACCATTCATAGGAAAATAGAACGGTTGAAGCATTTAACAAAATCTTGGAGACAAAATTGACAAAGATTTGTAGTGTGAACAGGGATGACTGGGATTTAAGAGTACGAACAATACTTTGGGCTTATAGAACCACTTGTAAGAAATTAACAACACAGACCCCTTTCAAGTTGGTTTATGGTCTCGAAGCTATTGTCTCGATGGAGTACTTGGTACCGAGCTTAAGAATTGCTGCATTTACAGACATGGATGATACTGGAATTGTTCGTGAGAGGCTTGCCCAACTGGTTGAACTAGAAGAAGACAAATTTATGGTAGAATTCCATCAGCAGGTACAGAAGGAAAGAGAGAAGGCCTATCATGACAGACACATCAAGAAGAAGGCATTTAAGCCATGTGATTTAGTACTGGTGTATGACAGTAAATTTATAAGACATCTAGGGAAGTTTAGAATGCATTGGCTTGGACCATACGAGATCGCCTATGTTATAGAAGGAGGAGCTGCGCAATTGAAGACATTGAAGGGAGAATGGAAAGAGGGATTAGTAAATGGGAATCGACTGAAGTTGTACTATGACAACCAGTTGCCTCACAACTCTTAGTAAAAGAAAGGGAGAAAATGGTCTAGGTACCAGGTGTAGTTGAAACTGGGTACCAGACATAGAAAAGAAAGTCTGCACAAGGATGGGAAGAAGACATTTAGCAGAAAGAAAAGGATGCACTCCGCAGTTCAAAGTCGAAGTGATATGGAAGGATCATAACTGAAGTGCCTTGGGATGAGTCATAGGTAAGTGTTGGGGGCCTATTGGCCCCTGGTTATGGAAGAAAGAGAATATCGAGGAAGAAAAGGTCAAACGCGAACTGCGCGGGAGACATGGTGACTGTCACTGGGTCGAGGTAAGAAAAAGAGAAGAAAAGATGGAGTGAAGTATGGAAAAGCAAGTCGTTGAATGAGGATATCAGGGATGACAGATCAGCAAGAGAAAATAACCGTAGACAACTCAGCAAGAAGAGAAAGCCACCTTTGGATGCTTTGGAGAACCACGCGAGAAGGGAGGAAAGACAGGCTGGCGAATCCTTGAAAAGGCGGGTAAGGTTGACCTAGGGTTTTAGACACCTAGGGTTTTGGGTAATTAGGGTTTTGACACCTAGGTTTCGACCTAAGGCTGTCGGTGAGGGACTATAATGTATAAATAGAGGTCGAGAGGACCTAGGTCGGGTTGGTACTAGTGTTGGGTATAGATAATGACTGTTGTCTAAGAGATTATTGTGTTGTGAGAGAGAGGAGTGCTGAGAGTGAGAGCCTTCTAGTATTGTAAGATATTAAGCTGGGTGTGAAGATCAAGTCCTGTAGCTGTTTGCATAGGAAGGTGGGAGACAGAGAGAAGAAGAGAGAAGATCTACTGACTAAGAGCGCAGATCAGAACCGTAAGATTTACCTTAAAATATCATAAGGACAGTTTTGTGGACATAGACCTAGAGAGAGGGTGAACCACGTATATTTTGTGTTGTATGTGTGATTGATTCCTGTATCTTTTTCATTGTTATACTTCTATTTGCATTATTGTGTTAGATCAGATGTATAGCTGTGTAGAGTAGATCTAGCTAATAAAAGATATATGAATGCTGCATTATTGTTGTACTAGTTCCACTTGATATTCCCCTGGTTGTAGACATCTTTGTCCTGCAACCCCCCTCTTAGATGCTTCAGGTGAGACTTCATATTCTTCGCAGGTGTTGTTGAAAGGGCATATAGTTAGGGTTATGTTGGTGCACTGTTGAAGCGTTGAACCCTGGGTCTGCCCCTGTGCCAACACCAACCAAGGAGTGGTTGCAGTTGAAGTATTGCGTAACAATGCAAGATATCTAGATGGAGGTCTAGGAATGGGGTGAGGAGTGGAGAACACCAACAATCCCAAGGATGGTTCCAGGAGCACAAACAAGGACGCAGGACAAAAAATTCCTTGCGCAGAAGATAGGCACAAACGATGCAAGAAAAAAGAAAAATACGACACAGAGCCAAGAAAGGGGAAGCAGTCCCATACAGAAGAAAACTAGAATGAAGAAGAAATCCCAATGTGGCTCTACACAGGGACCACTGCACATAGAGTAGACAACACGAGAAACAACAGAACGAGTGTGCGTGGAAGACATGCAGACGGAGACAAAAGAAATATCGATGGAAAAAGGAGAAGGGAAGGATAAAGGCATGGATACACAAATTCCAAAAGCATCTGAACCATCAAAGGCCCAAAGGAAGAGAACATGGGAGAAAGAAAGAAACTCTAGAAAGAAGGTTAATGCCCACAAGAAACCCATGGTGACATCATTGATGACAGACGATGTGGATTTGATAGCCACGATAGTGGAAGATAGATTGTTAGAGGTGTGGGAAAATGCCGAAAATCATAGAGCTTCAATTTTGGAGAAAATACAAGAGGTGAAAACTACACTGGAGTCGTTGAAGGTTAGGACAGAGCATAAAAAACATAAAGACAACAACACCAGCTAAAGAAGGTCCACTAGTGGGAGAGACAATGCATATCATGGCGCAGGAGAGCATAAACTTCTAGATTACTCTCGAAATGTTGTTTATAGATGAGGATACAACACAAAGGCCATTGAAGGAAATTGAGATGTTGGACTTGGCGTTTCCCAAGATTCCAAGCAAAGCATTGTACAAATTACAAGTGAGCGTCACATAGGAGATTTAGTCCAGAGCAAGTTCTGACGCAACAAAATTACAATTGACGGAGGAAGACAACATCTCATTGAAGGAGGCACTTATCCAGGAAGGGTAGGAGAAAAAAATGGCGTAACAGAAGGTGGATGAAATGGAAAATTGGGTACACGTAGTATTCCAATCCATCTCAGATAGCAAAGGAGTACATGGAGTGTCAACGCAAGAGAAAATGCAGAAGATAGTGCAGACACTGCAACACTACAAGGACCAGATCAAAGAACTAGAGGAGCGCGTAGTTCCCACAACTCCTCCAGAAATCAGAGTGCAAAGAGAGAAAGATGTGACAACTTCTGCATAAAACATCACACAAAACATACATAGGATGAGAGAACTATTGGAGAAGAGCACCCAGATATGGACACAACATATAGAGGATGGGAGATTACAAGAGCTATAGGGGAAGGAGGACAAAATACATGCAGCCATAGTATACTTCAAACAACGATAGAGAATGATGCCATTGCCAAAAAAGATCAAGACTACCATAGAGATGAAGACTTTACAGGAAGAGGAAAAGGCAGTATAGGCATAGAAGATGGTGCGATAGGCTCAGTTGGAGCCCCTGTAAGAAAAGGCAGAGAAGCTGGTCGTCGAGATCGACGCAAAAAAACTAAATGTAGTTCGCAAAGGCGTGGAAGGAGGAGAGTTTCTACGAAATCCAATCATCGTGTAACTCGTGGAAGATATGGTCGAAAGGAGCAGTCAGTCTCAGGAATAGTGCCAGAGAATCACTGAGATGTATGACGCGCTGGCACAAGCAGTGACAGATGCTGGAGTTAGGCAGTGACTCGGGATGAGTCACGATGTCAGTGTTGGTGGCCTGTTGGGTGTAGGCCCATTTTGGAGAAAAGCACGACATGGGAGAAATACAACTGGCAGGAAAAGCAACACGTGGAAATAAAACATGCATGCATAGGAGGAAAGCATGGGAAGCACGCATGAAGGAATACCTAACCATGCTAGGGTTAGGGTTTTGGTAAGAGGGTGTAATGGTCGGTAAGCCAAAAACATGTATAAATAGGTATCTAGGAGGTCTAGTTCAGGGTTGTTGTTGTTGTTGTTGTTCGAAGACTATTATTGGTTTTGGTTCATGTTTTTGGTTGGGGTTCAAAATGTCTGTAAAATCTGATCTCATTTTGTAAGCTGTTGAGCTGAGGAGAGGAAATAAGATATATCTTGAGGGTTATATCACAAGCTGAGGATCCTGGTGTGATCTAGTCCACCTCATTGTATATCTCGAACTGTTTGATAGAGAGTTGTGATGCGCGCAGCGATGTAGTTCTAGATACACCATAATAAAATAACAGAGCAACCAAATCTTTGTCGACGTATCCCATGAGGGGGTGAACCACAGTAGATCATGTGATATGTGATTGAGTATTGTGTATTTCATTTACTATCAATGATTAGATGTTAGAAAAATGCATGAATGACTTAGTTAGATCTGTTATTTTACATGCATGAATAAGAATGACATAATATTCAATATAAGTTGAATGTTAGAGTAAACAAATGAAGATCACAGAGTGTAATCCCAGATCCCCACTCATTCTCACATTGCAAGCACCTGAGCGTTGCAGCCACCCATAAGAGCTATCTCAGGTGAGACTGTGCAGTGCATTCTGTGCATTGTGTTACCTTCTGGTTTACCAGGAGGGCCAATAGTTTTAGGGGGTTTCGTTGGAAACCATAGTAGACATGAACCCGGGTCAGCCCAAGAATGGTGGTTAGAGGAAATAAACAACCAAAAATCATCATGATCTACTAAATCTTGGCATAATTATGAAATACAATGTGCTTTTTAACAAGGATTTGGTTGTGAATGGTAGGAGAGGTTGTCCACCAAATACATCTACTAAAGGTACCATACTTACCAATACACATATTTAATGCATGAGAATCCAAAGTTCTAGTATAAATAGGGAAATCATGTATCAAGGTGAATTCAAATCAATTTTAAAAAGGAGGTGCACAAGAAATGGAGTAATGCACAATATACAAAGCACAAAGATAGAACACAATTTTGAAGGAAATGTGCTAAAAATGCACATGTGGTAAGCTGGTGAGAGACACCTAAACAAAATAAGATTGCTTGAGGATAAATCAAATAGAGTCAATGTACAAACATATAAAAGAAAGAAAAAACTTTGCATACTAAAAAAGAAGAAAAATGCACAAAGAACAACATCAGTGTGACCATGAAAATTAGTGTAAAAGGAAACCACATGGAAGTGCACAAATGCTGAACAATCAATAATGAAATATGGAGAGACAATAAGGAAGATGAAGATGTGACTAGACAATTGAAGTATTCAAATGTGATTAGATAATGAAAGAAATAGTTAGAATAAGTAATATGAGACTTTGTAGAGTCAATTAGTGAAGAAAATGGAGTTAATGTAGAGAAGCAAGAGACTTGACAGGTTTGTGTATTGTACTTTATAAATATGTACTTCATTATTCAACATTAATGAGAAGATACATTGTCCTTGACATTGTGTATTGATTTTGAATCAACATATGTATGCTAAAGAGTGATGGTTAGTAACTAATACCATTTATGTGATCACTAATTTATAGGCGATTTTGCATGAGAATTGGTGAAGTTGGAAACACCAAGGTCTAGACATTATCACCCCTTTCCTATTAAGCCCTCATCAAAAATCATATAACAAGGCACCATATCATTTTTTTTGTGATCTTCTCTACAAAATCCATAGTGATTTTAGAATTATGGATGATGGGTGTGGAGTCATCTTATACTTTACAAATGTCTTAGATATTAATCATGTTATTATACATTTGATTATGAATCATAATATATTTTATTGATATTATTTTCATATTCTAACTATTAACTTTTTAAAAATAAGTTAAATAATTTTTTTTTAATAATGTATGATGATGTATTTTGATAATTTATATGTAAAATTAGTAATAATTAAATTTTATTAATTTAATATTATTTTTTTTAAAACTTTAATTTTCTTCTCATTATTTAATTAATTATAATCTACATTCAAAAGTTAAAGTTAGTTACTCTATTTGAAATCTTTTTAATATTTAAAAAGTAAAACTAATAATAACTAAAAAAATTTAACTTATTCACGTTATATAAAAATTATTTAAACCTTTACCTTAACATATTTTAACCTTCTCTTTAATCTCATTATTTAATTTATTATAATTTAATTTATAAACATAATTACAACCTGTTTTATATTTAAAAATTAAAACTTTCTACATTATTTGTAACTTTGTTATATTCCATCACAATGCTACATCTCTACCCTTTTTAACTAAGCAACCTTTTATGAATTCCCATTACAGAATTAAGATAATATAATTATGCGAGAGGATTCCACTAAGCAATAGTTTCTTATAGCTAATCAAATAAAACTCAACCCCGTTTATACAATTAAACACTATAGTCTCAACTACTTAAACCTCCTTACATTTTTTAACATTTTTGTGCGGAAAAAATTATACGCATGGTGGAGAAATTTACAAATAGTAAAGATGCATAATCTTGTTTTTATACCAATAACATCAAATCATCTCAATAAAGCCAATGCAGCGAATGCACATATGTAAGCCCATATGATATGCTTCTAAAATATACATGATATCCTTCTAAAATATACATAATGTTTACACTTTTTTTGGTTGGTTAGAAATGTGTCTGTAACTTGTTGGGTATGGGCCGCACCAACCCTTAACAAGATAGATTTTTGGGTATCTCCTCTCGACTAAACTCATCGTAAGAGTATTGTTGTAATCTAGGGAAAAGTAGGGAGTGTTACCAGTAGATCCTTACATAGACATCATAGAGATACATGCATACACATAGACATGAGTAGAGACATACACGAGTAATGAGAGCCCAAAGAACAGTCATTTTATTATATGATAGACAATACATCACAATTACATATAACCTCTCCAATGAAGCTATCTGAGCCTTCATGTGCTTATCTATTTATACCTCTTTCAGGAAGTTGTAACTACTTAACTGCCTGGGTCGGTCAGTTAATAGAGACTTCGACCAACTTTTACTTCTAACTACTTCGGTCGATCGACAGGTTCTAAGTCGACCATTAGGTGTAGTCGACAGGGTCGACTAGCCCCTACAACATCTCCCCCCACCTCAATTCCTTGCTCATCCTGAGCAAGTGGGGTCATACAAAATAATTTTTTCATATCTTGATTACAATATTACAATATGGATAAGGATAAGATGAAGAGAGAAAGAGAAACATGTAAGAAGAGGAGACAAAATCTTTATATGATTGACCAACTTAAGGTTCTAATGCCGAATATGCTGTTGTGCCTGGTTCTCCGCCACTAGTCGAATCAACTTCTTCTTGTGTGCCTGATGTTCTTGTGTTTTACTGGGTTGAAGATATCATTTTCCAGTGAGTAGGCTACTTCTAGGACACCATTACGAACTTTTGATTTCATAATACTCTATTTTGGAGTCACCCATGGTTTGGTTTCCCAATCACTTCTCATGTTGGAGTGTTTCTTGGAAGGATTTTTTCAAATTGTCTTTCTGCATCCAACGCAAGAAACAATGACTGTTGTTACCTCCACCAATGGGTTTTGGAAATCCCAGAGGAGCCCTACATGCCTTTATGTGAAGGGAAAATTCCTCTTCTCACATCTGGACCAACATGGTTAACCTGCTTCTGAATTATGGAAAACTAATCCAGGAGGGTCGTCAACTGCTAACTTTGTCCAGCTCATGGTTTCTGATCTAGTAATTAGCTTTCTGCAGAGTGAATTTTCTCCTTACTTGGTTTTGTTATATAGAGTTTAGGTTCATGATATTGAAGCTAGTCAAAACTGGTAGCGGAATTTCCCTGCACGTGGCTTGATCTCCTCAGATTGTGAAGTACAGGAAAGGAGGTAGTTGATGATTCAGATCATGTTGTTATGAGTGCAACTGCTTTGAGTTGCCTTAGCAGATATGGATTATCGTAATTGGGTAGTTCATGAATGTGCGTGGTGCCTTTTGCACGTTGATATCCGTACAGTTGTTGAACATATGCTCGTGAAAAATCCCTCGTGTGATAATCCTGGTGATTTCTTCTTGAATGTTGTGCGTGACAAAATAATCTGCAGGTGGCTGCGACATACTTTTCATTATTACATCGATCATTGTTAATTATGTTATTATTATCCGTCTTTTCCTGTCATAGATTGATTGTGCATCTCTTCGACCATCTTTTTTTGGGGTTCAACCTACAATGTCTCAATTTTTTATGCATGGTGGATACATTAGCCGACCGATGGAAGTTCTTGAACCATCTTTATTACTGGATTGACATAGTTGATATCGGTGATGGCTTGTTTGTTAGTTCATTTTGCTAATTTTTGTTGAATCTGAATGGTGTCATCTTTTGTCATGCCAATTTGAATCACATTCTCTTGGTTTGTGTTCATATGGTATTCGCTCACTTGAACTACGCTCGCTTGCACCCAGACTGATCATTTCGCTTGATTCTTTTCTTATGAGTATTTCTTGTAAGTCGATTGATGGTGTAGAATGTCGAGAATATCTTATGCTACTTTGTCTCGGTTTTGACCAAGGGATGCTTTCTCTCTCCATTTTAATTTATTTTTCCTTTTCCTTTAGTGTTATGGATATTCTTTAAATAATTTAACTTTTTAGTTTTCTATACCTGAATTTATCTAACTGATTTTTTGTTTATTAATTTAAAGAAAGGATTATTTCAATTAAGTATGATTAGTTAGTTTAGTCGATTCCTGTTGGCAACTCCTTGTATATTTTTCCAACAAGTTTATTTTCTTTTATACCTGATATTTCTTTAAATGAACACCATTAATTACTTTCTTAAATGGATGCCCCAATAACGTTCTAAGTTGGACCGCTCTAGTGAGTCGAATATCTTCCACCACATAAGGCCCTAGCCATGTTGTTTCCAGTTTTCTAGGTTTTCCTTTTATGCAATTGTCATACAGTAATACTAAGTCTTCCTATTTTATATCCATTTTCTTTAAGTGACGATCATGCCACACTTTTTGTTGTTGCTTCTAAACCTCTTGGCAATGGATCACTATTAACCTCTCTTCTTCCAACTTGTTTAGTTGGTATAGTTGGTTGTTCATGTTTTTGCTCTCATCAAATTTTGATATAGCTATGACCCTGTCAGAATTAGTCCAAAATTGTAGTGGGATAACAACTTCATGGCCATAGAATAGCTTGAACGGAGTCTGCCCAATCGATCTTTTGAATGTGGATCTATATGCCCATAGGATTGCAGGAATCTTATTATCCCGGTCAACTTTATTTATTCCATAGATCTTTGTAAGTCCCTTGTGTAATGTTTTATTAAAAGATTTGACTGCCTCGTTTTCTTGTGGGTGATAAGCTGTCATTTTTCTATGGTCGATTAAGAATTTTTCCAGTAGAACATTAATTGTTTCATTCACAAAATGAGTTCCCTGGTCGTTGATTAGTGTCAGAGGACATCCAAACCTTGTAATTATGTTTTCGTAGATGAATTTAGTTGCTACCTATTTGGTACAAGATTTGAATGGCTCCGCTTCTTCCCACTTGGTCACATAATCAACCGTAGTAATGATGTACTTGGAACCATTTTTTTTTCCCTATGTGGAAATGGTTCGATGAAGTCTATAGCCCATATTTCGAAAGCTCGAATAGAGTTTATTGAACTTAGTGGCATCTTCTAGAGTTGTATCTTTCCACTGGACTAACACTTCCTTGATGGTTTGTTGACGTAGGCGATGCTCACACTGGTCCAAAACTACTTGTGGTTGTAGCCAAATGGATCCTTCTTCATCCAACTCGGGAAGGTTGGTTTAAGTTTGGCACTTAGTTCCAATCACCTTCTTTAAGCATGAAACATGAAAAACATGATGTAGCCTAGAATGACTGGGCAAAGCTAACTGATAGGCCACTTGTCCCACACGCTTGAGAATGGTATAAGGACCATTAAATTTGGGCGCCAACTTTTGACAATGGTCGGCCTTGAGGGAATTTTGCTTGTAAGGTTGCAGTCAAAGAAACACATGGTCCCCTTCTATAAATTGACATTCAGAGCGACCTTAATTTGCTTGTTGTTTCATGCGATTCTGGGCCATGACCAAATTATTTTTGAGGGTACGAAGAATAGCCTCTTGAACTATAAGCATTTGGTCAACCGCCTGGACCTTAGAGACACCTGGTAAATATGAGAGAATTGAAGGTGGATTTTTTCCATATACCGCTTCAAAAGGAGTCATGCGGGTAACTGCATGGTATGAAGTGTTGTACCACCATTCAGCTAGGGGTAACCATTGAGCCCGCTGATTTTTCTTTTCCGATGCAAAACACCTCAAATATGTTTCCAAACACTTGTTGACAACTTCAGTTTGTCCATCAGTTTGGGGATGATAAGCTTTGTTGAGATGCAATTGGGTGCCTTGAAGCTTGAACAGTTCTTGCCAAAAAATGCTGGTGAAAGTTGGGTCGCGATCATAAATAATAGAATGTGGCATGCCATGAAGCTTGAAGACCTGATTCATGAAAAGTTGAGCCTCAATGGATGTTGTAAATGGGTGTTGAAGAGCACATAAATGAGCATACTTGGAAAGGTGATTGACTACCACCATGATGACTGATTTATTTCCCGATTTAGGTAATCATGTAATAAAATCCATAGAGATATCCCTCCAAATAGCATGTGGAATTGAAAGTGGTTGTAGTGTGCCAGGAGATTTGATTGTTTTTCCCTTGTTGTGTTGACACACATCACATTCAGCTACAAAATTACGAACGTCTTGTTTCATACCATCCCCAAAAAAAGAAAGTTTGACCCTGTCATAGGTTTTGGTAAACCCGGAGTGCCCAACTGTGGGTGTAGCATGAAGCTCAGAAAGTACCATGGATTTAAGTTTTGACTATTTACTTAAATACAAATGGCCTTTGTATCGAAGCTCATCATGGAGCCAAGAATACCGTTTGGAGACTGAAGAATTGGATTGCAATTGTTGTATCAGATGCAAACTTTTGGGATCATGTAGCCATTCCTGGTGAACGTCTTGGAGCCAATCTGGTACAATGAAGGAGAGAGAAAAAATGGATCCTTCATCTTCATATTTTCGGGAAAGTGCATCCGAAACCACATTGTCTTTTACTTTCTTGTAAATGATCTCATAATCATATCCAAAGAGCTTAGTCACCCATTTTTGTTGCTCTGGGGAGGAAATGCGTTGTTTCAGAAAATATTTGAGGTTTTGATGATCTGTCTTAATTTGGAAACGTTTCCCCAATAGATAAGGGTGCCACAGATCAATGACATGAATAATAGTCGACATTTCCTTTTCATAGATTGATTTTCCCAAATTTCATTCAGATAGTTGTTTGTTGGTAAAGGCCAAAGGCCGACCTTCTTGCATAAGGACAATGCCAATTCCTTTCCTTGAAGCACCATATTCTAGGACAAAGATCTTTGTGAAATCGGGAAGGGCCAGGACTGGAGTGGTGCACATGGCCATATTCAAGGTTTGAAAGGCCTGAGCAGCTGCTGGAGTCCAAGTGAAAGAATTCTTTTCAAGGAGTGGAGTGAGAGGTGCCGCAATCTTTCCATAATTCTTAACAAACTCGCGATAATAACCTGTTAAGCCCAGAAATCCATGCAAGATTTTGAGAGTCTTTGGGTGAGGCCAGTCTTGCATAGCTTCAATATTTTTAGGATCCACTCTGACACCATCCTTTCCAACAAGATGACCCAAGTACTCGACTTTTGAGGCGCCAAAAGCACATTTAGATTGTTTCAGGAAAAGTTGGTGCTGAGAGAGTAGATCGAGAACTCGATCCACATGAGCAAGATGGTCTGTCCAGGTTTTTCTATAGATGAGAATATCATCAAAGAAAACTAAGACAAAATGATGGAGAAAAGGACTGAAGACATGGTTCATGAGGATTTGGAAGGTGGAGGGGGCATTACACAAGCCAATGGGAATGACCAAAAACTCATAGTGGCTCTCATGAGTTCTAACGATAGTCTTAGGAATGTCTTCCTCTTTCATATGGATTTGGTGGTAGCCAGAACAAATATCAAGTTTATTAAAGAACTGGGCGCCACTCAATTCATCCAAGAGGTCATCAATGACAGGAATGGGAAATTTGTCTTTAATGGTGAGTTTGTTGAGGGTGCGGAAGTCATGACACATGCACCAAGAACCTTGTTTATTCAAGACGATGACCACAAGAGAAGAGTAGGGGCTTGTACTAGGGCAGATAATGCCTGCGTTAAGTAGTTCTTGAACCATTTTCTCAATTTCATTTTTTTTGGAAAAGGGGTGGCGATAGGGACAAATATTGGGAGGAAGGCTTCCTGGTACAAGGGGAATGGAATGATCATGAACACCATGGGAAAGAGGGAGTCCCTAGGGAGTGGAAAATATCAGTCGATGTTTAGAGAGGATGGATTGGAGGTCTCGCAGCACATAGGGTGTCTCAGTTGCTTGTATGGCATGGAGTTCGGCAATAATGCTAGAATGGCCTTTTTTGAGTAGCTTTCCATGCGATGGGAACTAACGATCTCAGGTGAACCAATGGTGATGCCTTGGAACTTATATTGTTGGCCCTCTTGGTCGAATTACATGGTTAATTCCTTAAAATCCATGAGAATGGGACCGAAAGTCCTTAGCCAGTCTGCACCCAACATAATGTCACAACCCCCCATGTCAATAGAAAACATATGAGATTTTAGGTGGTAGCCACCAATTTGGAGATGCACATTTTCACAATGCCCTCCACATTTCATGGAGCCGCCATTGGCAATCATGATTTGGAAATTATTTACTGCATGGCTATAGCAATGGGTTTCTTGGGCAATGTGACGATGAATAAAAGTATGGGTGCTTCCATTATCAACAAGAATGATGACCTTCATATGCTTGATGTAACCAATTTGCTTGAGGGTTTGGGGAGCAGAGAAGCTAGTGAGAGCATTTAGGGAAATGATCGATTCTACTTTAGGAGGGTCTAAGGGAGGGGTTATGTCAGTGGATTTAGGTGACTCAAACACAAGGGGAGTTTCAACATCCTCTTCTGAAATATCCTTCGAGATGGCCATAAAAAACTTTTGTTCCTTACACTCGTGGCCCATAAAATATTTGTCATCACAATTATAACAAAGGCCTTTGAGTTGGTGTTCATCCATTTCATCCCTGATTAATTTTTGGATCTTTAGTGGAGCAGAAGGAGTAGTGGGATTTACTGGTTTAGTGTGAGGAATAAARGGGGTTTCCATTTTTTATAAGAGACAACCTRTTGTGCTTCCTTATMTCTTTTAGTAGCCTCCACCCAACTCTGAGGCCGAGCCATGAGGACATGGGCACAAATCTCATCCTTGAGGCCACTAATAAAACATTCTCRGAAAAAAGCATCYGACATGCTCTCTGTACGAAAATCCAGTCACTTAAAAGAAACTATAAAGTATTCCATTGTTCCAGATTGTTTCAAATTTATCAAACGGCCTAAATGGTTGGTGTCAGTGTCAAAGCATTCATAAATCTCTACCACAAAGTATGTCCAAGCAATATACCCTTGACGACAAGTTTTTCTCCATTTCCACCATTGCCAACGTTCTTGATATAGATGGAGAAAACCATACCGAAGTTTGGCCAAATCATCTGTAATGTCATACAAAGAGAAATAATTTTCCATTTGAGTTACCCAACAGTGGGATCTGAGCCATCAAATTTGGTCACATCCACCCACGGAAGGCGTAGGTCATGTTGAAAGTGATGGGGCTGAAAATTATGGAAATGAGAGGAAGTTTCAACTTCAGTATGCCAAGGTGGGTCACATAAAGGGGGATTTGCAGGGATATGCAGCCTGGTGTAGATCATCGAAACGACAGATTCAAGATGGGTAGTCATGTCTTGTTTGAGGTCTTGTTTGGGTTTAGTGATTGATGCAGCGATGGAGGAGTGCATGTTTTGATTGATGGTGGAAATATTGGCACTGAGTTGTCTCACTTCTTGTTGGGTCTCCATGAAATTATATTGCAAGGTATTGAAGTGAGTTTGCAAGTCTTGGCTACGGGTATGGGCCATGATGACGAGGGAACCGGAAAAGGGGTAGGCGGGGTCAATTTTTTTTTTCTAAAAATGATAGGTATGAATGTGATAAGGGCGAAGAGATAAATCCAATGGAATAGGTCTCAAATAATGGTGCAATACTATTATTATTTTATTTTTTATTTATTTTTACACCTGCGGAGTTATACTCTAGTTTGAAGAATACTGCAGTGATGAAATTCCCAAATGCTTAACCGGGAAGAAATGTGTAGTGATCTGGCAACTCAAACACAATTGCGTGGCAATAGATCTTGTCTGTTTTATGTTTTTTTTCCGTCCCCAAGGGTTAGGTATTAAAGGGTTCTACAKAAAAGGTTTTTCCCTGTGCTATAGCTCTCTGATATACGTGYGGGGTCCAACAGTAGTACTTGGCCCAATATCTCAGGGCACCAACTAAGGAGGCTTGACCATGCCCATAGCCATACTACCCGACTACCCARGTACTATAGAGTATCTTCCCGAGTGTTGTTCTCGGTGAAATTATAGCAGTTAGGCGASTGATCAGTTTATCTAAAGAGGGCTTCAGGAAATCTAGGCCGGTCCGTATAYAGGTGTTGTCTGATGCGCTACCACTCGAAGGGGTACCAACAGGGGTTACAAGGGTGGCCAACAAGTGTGTGCTTAAGAACCACTTKTATTTCCTRCGTGTATGAATCCCTCAACCGCGGGTTTATGTGCTTAACGACAGATCTATGTAGCTTAAAGAYGTCGGAATATGTCTCTACCCTGAAAAAAATTAACCCACAATATTCTGCCAAGGAAAGTGCTCCGATACCACTTGTAATATTCTAGATATAAAAAGTATGCAKAACAAAAATAAAATGTTAGAAATGGYAGATAAATAATAATATAACCAAAACAAGACCACAATAACACTGAAATGATATCAAAATAACACCAAAAAGAGCACTTTGATTCTGACARCAATGTTCACAGGCCTCTTYGAGGGGGAAACCTCCAGTCGATCAGAGCTCTATTACAATAATATCCAATCTAGGGTTCTCATACCCTCAACTCCTATTTATACTAAATATGTCTATAAAAAGAACCATCTAGAGGAATATCGTTCTAGAAGCAAAAGATTTTATTAAGTCTTCTGACATTCGACTTATTCTACTTTATTGCAAGGCCTTATTAATATTGGCCTTTATTACATCCAAATATATTGTTCTACATAGGTGAGGGGTTAGGTCCCTAACATACCACTACACCACACCATGTTTCTTATTTGTAATATGTTTGAAATTACATTTAAGTCTAAGTTTGAACTAAGGCACCAAAGGGAGGGGGTAGGCCTTTGGCCAAGCCCTTGATCACATGATTTAGTGCCATATGACCATAGTCTTTTTCCCTCTTAGGGGTTTAACCCAACCGTCCTCCAAATTTAACATATTCCACTATCTTTAGACCATTCTGCCATTTAACCGCCCGCCAAAACCTCTGCCAGAATTAGTGGAGCGCGCCAACAATATGCTAAAAGGGGGAGTTTGTAGGATTCAACCCCGGAACCTCCCCAACATCCTATGCCTTAACTTAGCCTCTGCTCCGCCAACGGATTCATTTATGCCTAACCACCCACAAAATATTATATAAGGAGACCTCTGGTTCAGAGTTAGGAGAGTGCATTCGACACACAAGAGACAAGAGAGGCGTGTGAGACTGAGCACATCCATATAGTACAAACTTGTATGAACTGGTATGGATTTGGCACGCAGTTTGATATTTTTCAGCATTTATTGCAAGAGTAGTGGCACGCAAACTGAGGCAAGGGTGCCTCTTGAGTAAAAAAGTGTCTGACTTGGATTGAGGCGTGGAGACAATCATTTTTAGGTAAAACAACACCACAGATGCAATGGTGGTGTTAGTTTTATGATATGAGAAAAGCTTATGTGGCTTAAATCTAGAACGAGTTATACTTATGTATTTTGCCCAATTCTTTTGTGGAGTTAATAAAAAGACCTACCCATTTGAGAGAAAGACTCGGAGACATAGTCCACTAGGGACGAACTCCGTTATCAAGTTATTTGTGTTCATATTGCATGATTGTGTCTCTTTCCTTTTGATATTTTCCTTCTTTATGATGTACTTTTGTTTATGCTCATTTAATATAGTTCTTTAATAAGTCACTTGACGAAAAGATCCTGGATCAGAAGTATTGACAAGAAAAGTACAATAAACATATGACATTGAAACATTAGGATACATGATACTGCAAAGATATGACATAGGGATAGTAATTGTAAAACATGGAAATATGAATAAAACAAGTACAAGCACAATGCAATAAAAATTCAAAAAGAATTACAATAAAATCAAATATATTTGGAAAATGTCATGGAATCTGAAAGGAAGCAAAGCATAAAGAAATTGTATTCATGTTATTTTGCATGGACAAGAACATCTAGAAAGCGTTGCTAAATAATATCTAAACATGAATGAGTTTAGCCAATATCTATAGCAATATATCTATATCATTTGCTAAAATGATTGCATTTCCTTTATTATCAGTATGACCATACCTTTTGGAATATTGTTGTTGTATTCTTTCCCATGTCCCAAATATGATTTATTCTTCTTCTTCACATATTCTATCTATTTTGATGTTGTCACTGAATCAAATGCAATGAAAAACAAAAAAATACCAATAAGTAGAAACAATGTGCAATCCACAACAACAACACCAAATAATAAATGATATGCAATTCAATACATGTACGAAAAAAATTAATAAATATGTACCTTTTTATCTCGCCTTCCATGCTTGATTTTTTTACACAACAAATTGTTT
>JZKD02S0189422.1:0-14135 GCA_000966675.3 Picea glauca | reverse complement strand
ACAAATTCCATGTATGCATATGTAGAGAAATTTAGGGTTATAACATATGCCCCCTAATGTGTGAGGTCAAAAGAGCATCTGATGGCCAAAATACATTACAAAATCTTCACCAATGTATGAAGCGAGTGAGCCCAGGACTAGAGTTCGAGAGGTGCCATCTGTAAAAATAAAAAAACGTCTCTCTGAGGTGGGCATACCCATGCTCAGGGTGAAATAAATCATGGTTGATAATCAAACACACCACAGATCCATGTCATATAACTATATAAAGTGTAGCCACGAGCAATACACAATGGATCTATATCTCAAAATCAAAGATATACAAGTATAGTATCCATCTTCAAGAAGCCAACGACACATGATGGTTGGATATGAGGCCTTCAGAGCTTGAGAAATAACTTCAAGATATTCAAAACTAGGGAAGAGTGTAATGAAAGTGTAAGAATTCACTACCAAGAGGTCTTCAACGGCTCATCAGGAACAGACAAGAGGATCTTGGTGATCAGTCAGAGAACTTCATTGATTTCGAACAAGGACTTGATTAGACTTTCGGGATGGCTATGAATGAGGGAAAGAGACAAACTGCAAAAATGTCGACTCAGGCTGGGTGAAACCTCCCTTGGACAAGAGCACAAAATATGATCAGACTCAGGCAGCATGACATTGACATAAGTTCACAATGGAGGAGGCAACGCAAACTCTCCATGTGTTTGGAAGAGTAACCAAATGGAGGAGGACATGGCTCTATGTAGCGAGAACAACTTCCTAAGCTCATATTAGTTCCCAAAGATTGACGAACAAACAAAAGGATGTTCTTTTTCCAAGGGTGACTAGTTGTGCTGCCAAAAAAGAATATATATTTCCCGTCCTCTTTTTGGTTTTTATTTTTATTTTTTTTGTCTTTTCAATTTTTTAAAGACCTTGAAAAGGAACAAAATATGGCTACGTTACAAAGGAGGAATGAGTGTTTCAATCATACTATTTCTAAGCGTAAGGAACACACTAATGCTCATAGCAAGGAGACATGTGCAGGAAAGTGACACTTAGGGAAAATTCCTCCATGGGTCAAGGTCTCAGGTCACAGAGGCAAAGTGCTACAAGGCTTGTGTATAAGGCATGCTTCAAAGGTTCAGTTGAGAGCAACATGGAGCCAGAATTAGGCCAAAGACAGAGAGATGCAAATGCGAGTAGCAAGACACGATAAAAACCCCCTTTAATGTATTTTTCACGAGCCCAGAGAAGGCAAGCTCAGTAGTTTTTTCACATTTAGAGAGTTTGAAAAAAGTAAAAGAAGACTCCACTGGGGTACCTTTTTTGAAAAATAGACAAGTCGGTTCGAAAAAGGGATAAAATTACACCGAAAATACGTCTATTCAAAACCATTTTAATGAGTATGACAAAGACAAGATCACTCAGTGATATTTTCAATTTTAAGGAGTCTGAAAAGATCTTAACTATGGACTCACAACCTTTTTCTAGATTTAGTCCCCTTAGCTTGAAAAAGTATAAAATTTACTTAGGAGAACTCTCCCGGCGAGACAAATCTCTCGAGGTTTACCTTTTTCCTCCCTAATCTAGAGGCCAAAAAAAGGGGTAAACTCATGCTAGTAGATGTTTTCCTGGACCAATTTAATGAGTGTGAAAGAACAAGGTCGCTCGACGATCTTTTCAATTTTAAGGAGTTTGAAAAGAGCTTAACTATGGACTCCATGGGGGATGTTCTTCTGGACCAATTTAACGAGTGTGAAGGAACAAGGTCACTCGACGATGTTTTCAATTTTAGGGAGTCTGAGAAGAGATTAACTATGGAATCCGTGGGGGTTCCTTTTTCTTAAATTTAGTCCTTCAGGCCCAAAAAAGGGTTAATATTATACCTGAGAATACTCTTCTAGCGAACCGAATCTCCTAGAGTACAACTTTGTTCATAAAATTGACCATCCAGACCGAAAAATGGGTAAACTACCACTGGAAAGACATGCCTTCAAGTTTTATTTTGGCGAGTGTGAAGGACAACAAAATCATTCGACAATATTTTCATGTTTAGAGAGTCTGAAAAAGGGCTTAAAGAAGACTTCAGGGGGGCTGCTTTTCTCAAGTAATCTCGACGATATCACTTGTACCAAGAGGGGGAAGAAAGGGCTCCCATTCCCCCATTGGATAAACCAAAGGATCAATTGTTGAGACCAAGTCTCGAGAATTAAAACATGATTCCATAGGTTCTTGCTCAGAAGCAATCGAACACCGAGGATAAGACACCACATAATTAACATGTGGTGGGGTAGAGTCTACAAAAACACTAGGAACATATAAAGGGTAGCCTAAAATAATGCTGAATTAGGATGGTGATTATCATATGCCAGCTGGTCAATAGGTACAATGCCTCCATTATGAGGGAAATGCATCACCCAAAAGAGTGTAGACACCACAACGTTCATAACATATACATAATCATTCCCAAGAAGCATATTGAAATCTAATGGGCCTTGCACCACTATAACATCAACAAGGACAATATTCCCACCTAACAACATAGGTAACTCAGGAAGAACCCCCAAATATTCACTAGGACGTTTTTCAAAATCCAACAGCTCATCTGAAGCATACAAAAGCTTAGGAGATCCCAAGACTTTCCAAACCGAGGAGGATAAAATACTTGCAGAGGATCCTTCATCCACAATACATCGATAAATGTTTGTTGAATTAAATTCAATCCTTATTTGAAAGGGTGTAGAAGAAGGAATACAAGGCTCAACAAGGTCATTCCAATCAAAGGAAACCATCCTAGGGCTTGGAGGGGGTGTGCTCGAAGTGAGTGGAATGCCCCCTTATTTTGAAAGTACTGAACTAGAAATTCTAAAAACATAGTCAATAGACACAACTCTCCAAGAGAAAAGTGGGATCAGCTGAAGATTTCATCAGCGTGACCACTTTGGTACACTTGAAACTCTCCAAGAGAAGAGTGGGATCAACCGAATACTGCATCAACGTGACCACTTTGGTAGACTCAACACTCTCAAAGAGAAGAGTGGGATCAACTGAAGACTGCATCAGTGTGACCACTTTCTCAACCAATGGTTGAATAGGCTACAACACTACATGGTCTAAAGGAACCTCACCCCCCAAAAGAGGAGTGGGATCAGCCGAAGACTGCATCGGCATGACCACTTCATCAACCAAAGATTGAATAGACTATGAGGAAACCTTAGAAGACTTATAATCATAAGAGCTTGCAGATAGGGACCAAAATCTTTGTACCTCTAGAATGCCAGGGCACATATGAGTAAGGTGATCTCCCTTGCAAATATTACAAGGTAACTTAGGCTTACTTCCTATCCATATAGGTTTTTCAACAGAATCAATGCCCCCAGCATGACTAGCAGTGGTTGGTTTATTGTCCCCAACATGATTAGCAGAGGTTGTGGGCATATCACTAACATGACTTGCAAAGGTTGGTGATTGGTCGATAACATGAATCACATAGGATACATACCTATTTCCAGTATGACTAGCAGTGACTGGACTTTTTCCCCCAGCATGACTTGCAGAGCCTGGGTGTTGGTCTTCAACATGACTTGCAGAGGTTGACGACCTATCTCCAACATGACTCGTAGAGGTTGGTGATTTAAATCCAGTATGACTTACAAGGAATAGGTTCGTGCCCCCAACATGACTTGCAGAGGTTGGTGATGGGTCAATAACATGATTCGTAGAGGCTACAAAACTATTGCTAGTATTACTAGTAGGGACTAGAGTTTTTCCCCCAACATGACTTGCAGAGGCTAGGTGCTTTCGCCCAGTATGACTTGCAGAGGCTAGGTGATGGTCTTCAACATGACTTGTAGAGGTTGAAAACCTATCTCCAACATGACTTGCAGAGGTTGGTAATTTCTTCTTCTTATTCTTCCTCTTTCGACTTCGTTTAGACTTTCGGTTACTAGTAACTATACTTTCACCAGAGGCAGGAGAAGGAGGAGGAGAAGAATTTGCTGACGAAGGAACATCAACATGGTGCCCATGGCATAAGGTTCTTAACTGAGAAGCGTCAAGATCATTCGAGACATTTGGAATGGTACCCAACCAAACCAGTAGTCCCACATTCAACCTAGGACTGTACAAAGTGGCCATCAAAGGGACACCAACATTTCCAAAGAAAGGAAAATCACAAGAATCCCCTTGCAAAGGGGTTCCCTGGTTAGTATCATCCAAAATTTTATCCATGAAGATATTATGCACAGGTTCTCACCTTGCGGGATTGTTCAAGTCCATAAAAGTCTCACACACTGACTCCAACAAACCAATGTTATAAAAACAACGCCTATAGAGAGGTGGCTCCACGTTTCTAAGGGGAAGACTAAAACATCCTCACGACTGGAAGAGTGGGTGTTCTACCACCTTAGGTCAGAGACCCAAAGAAATGAATGACTAACTCACTATGGAAAACTATGGAGCACAAAGCACACACTAAAAGTTCCTAACGGAAAATCAAGTAGCCACTATCTAGTAGGAAGAACAGTTACACCAACCAACACTAGGGAATCTTACCGGTGCAAGTGAAACTCGAACATGGAAACACCCTCTGGGTATACTCTGAAAAGTGTGACTCGACGTCTACCCTAGATACTGTGGTATACCCCCGTAGTCACCTGTGTAAGTGCCTAGAATAAAGGCAACTAAGTTTCCAGCTCACGAATAGTCACCAGGCGGGTACAATCGATAGTCGAGTGGACCACAATGAGTAGGATAACAAGTCCAAAACCTACCGATGGTATCAAAATAAAGTGGTTCAGAAGACAACTAAGGATCTTGAATAGATTCAAGGTCCATGAAGCTCCATGGGAAAATGCAATCGATAATATCCCATGACAGATCCTCAATATGTGTTCCCCACTATGTTTGGTCCAACTTTGGAGGGGTTATCTCCACTAACTTTCCTCACACGACCTCATGTTTATCCCCTGTGTTAGAGGGGGGTCCCAGATAACTTTCACATCACTGGACTTTTACACTCCCTAGCTCCGACTCCAATGTTTGTTTAAAATCCTTGAAGAGTTTCCTCTCCAACCTAATTCAAGGCTCTATCCCTAAACTAGTTGATTGACCCTACAAACATAAAAGTCTAGTTAATTTTAGATTTAGCGTTCTTTTTAATGGCTTGATTTACTCAAAAAGGGTGTGGTAGTGAAACTGATGTTGTTAAGACTCTTGTGAAAAATGAAACTTATAAGAACACTAGCAAAGAAGGATTATCTTTCTTATTTTTTCTTTTGAAATGCTTTTAAGATCAGAAGAAAACACAACACTATGATAATTTCTTTTTCTTTTTTAAATAACAATGCAAAGCAAATGCCAAGAAAGAAAGAGATCTAACAAACTAAGTTTTTTTTTTCTTCCAATCAAAGTAGAAATAACAAAATATTCTAAAAGAAATTGACGAATACACAATTCAAGATAAAAATAAGTTAAAACATCTAGGAAACACAAGAAAATTAAAAAGACAAGTAAACTAAAATCTAACCCAAGCTATGGATGTAAAAATAGAGACATTGAACTCTGCCAAGAAACCCTGAGAAGTTAAAAACTCAATCAAGGAAGAGGTTGATTGCCTCTTCTTAAAAACAATTTCTTGAAACATGTACGCTATTGATGCTTAAGAAACCTATGTATGTACGCGGGTTGTATATATAGTAGGGTGCATATGTACGCATGTTATCCCACAACAGGGCGCGTACACCTCTGTATTTCTTGAAAAAAGAAATGAAACAGACTGACTGACAAGGTAGGGAGAACTGGTATGGCACCAATAGGTGACCAAAATCCCTTAAATGACTCAAGAGACTCAACAAAAACTCAAAAGGTATAAAACCAATCAAACACCCAAAAAATACCCTAAAACCTTAGAGGTTTCCCCAGTATGGTCGCCATTTCTACTAGTGGGAAAACCCCCCCTATGGATACTTCAGGGTTTACAATCTAGGTAGATCAATAACCATTTAAAAGTCTCCTACTTCTCTAACTAGCCCAAAAATACCTCAGACTTATGCAAGAAAAGTAAAATGAGAAGGATTCGATAACTGTACATTTACTCCGCGTCCGGTGACGATCCTCTCACGCTAGAATGCTTCACTGACTGCAAACCTCCTCCCAAGGCTAGCCTGCATTCAAAGATAGACAAACAAAAATCTACAAGCATACATTTCATACATAAATAAGGGTTAGATGTTAGAATAAAAACATAAAACAAATGCAAACATTCGACACATCATGTTTTGGGATAGGAAAGGTACTTCTTTTATTGATAATATAATGATCACTTACAACCAAAGTCGACTACTGGTCCTTGAACTTGGTCTGGGCTCCTCTTCACCAAGATACAAGTTCACCTCTATGTATCTTTCTCCTCTCAAACTTCTTCTTGGGAAATGGAATGGGTTCTTATGGAGGAAAAAGGAAAAAATGAGGAATTTTGAGGCAATTCTCACAACAAAGCTACAAATGCTTGGGGCAAGGAGGGGATGTGAAATGAGAAGAGTTTCATTGTTATTATGTCTATATGTGGAATGAGACCTCAACACCTCCTTTTATATGACAAAAGAATGGTTATTCGGTTGGGTGACGAGCTATAGGAAGTGGATTAGTTGGGAAACTACCCAATAGTCCGTAATCTCAACGAATTCCTTGCAACTTTTTAATTTTTGCAACTTTTGCAAGTATACGCAGGGTGTAGTGGTGCAGCATGCATACATACGTGGGTTTTAGTGGTGCAACAAGTGTGTACATGGGAATTATTAGTGCAGGGTGCATACATCTTCAAAAATTTGGTTTTTTACAAGAGCAACTCAATGATGGCTTGGAAAAAAATGCAAGTAAGAGGGCCAAATTCTAGGTATGCATATGTAGAGAAATTTAGGGTTATAACATGATCTACACTGCTTCTTGTAGTGCCCTTATTTTCCACATATCCAACATACCTTTTCAAACTTTCTGGGAGACTTATATCTTCCCTTAGACTTATATCTCCCACTTGAGGACTTAGATCTATTTCTTTCCTGGGAGAGTCCTCTTTAAAATAATGCATCTGTGCTCTACCCTTCCATGTTATTCCATCCCATGTCCTCTGACAAAAAGGATGCAACCACTTCATCAAACTTCAAGGAAGTTATATTACTACCTATGGTCACAACCAGACTATCCGACGAGTCTGGTAAAGAACACAGTAAACTGATACACTTATCTTCATCTAAAATTTTAATCTCAACATATACTAACTAACTTACCATAGTATTGAAGGCGTTCAAATTATCTGCCACCAAGTCTCCATCTCTCATCCTTAGGTTGTACAAATTATTTCTCAGGAATAGTTTATTTACTAGGGACTTAGACTGATACAACTTCCCCAATTTATCCCATAAATCTTTGGTTGTAGCTTCCTCTTACACATTCAATAATACTGATTGTGAGAGACATGGCCGGATTGTGATCTTTTCCTTCTGATCCAAATTTTTCCAGTCATATGTTGAAGTTCCTATAGGTGTAGTACCTGGATCCACCATGATCCACTGAACTCTGTCCACCAACAAATATTCCATCTTGAGCTTCCACAACTCAACCCTTTTCCCATTAAACTTCTCGATCTCCATTTTCGAACTACTCACCATTTCTTTTCACCTGAAAAATCAATACCACAGATATCCCACTGTAATAAGGATTATCACAGTCTCGATCCAAACCCTTGACCACAAAGGCATCCCCCTTAAGCCAATAAATCTATGATACCAAATGTAGATTTTAACCTTGTACCAATATTTCACTGCAATTTTTTTTTCAATAAAAGAACAGAAAAGATACAATGGAAAATACACACATTACACAAAGATTTTTCCCCTAGAAACCCAAACTAGGAAAACCAACATATTCTATATTCATTCATTGTGATACATTGTTTACAATACAATATAAATATAGGAGCCAACGACATCCAAAACCCTAACCCAATGACCTGGATTAGTCAACGACCCTAATTCCTTAACAGGTTATAGAAAACCATTGGCAAAAGCTATGTACCAAAAAACCTCCCAACAATGGACATGAAAATTGAGGTGACACGAAAAACGAGGCAAAAATGTGACATGTTTCCCGAGGTAAAAAAAAAATTCTTGGGGGCACTGCCCTTGATCCCCCACGTAGGGTGGATATCCCCCCCTACCACCCTCGAAGGGGGGGGTTGGTGGCCACCCCTCAAGCCCCCCCACATGCCCAACACAACGTAGCAAACATTACAACTAGTCGTGGAAATAATATAACACATGCCTAACAGTGCCTACCCTAATTCAAGATGATAAGTTAAATGAAAAGGAGGAATTTCAATATACTTTAGTTGAGAGTAAAACTTCTTTTTGTGTAGAATTTGATAGTCTTACTTTCTTTTTTGATGTGGAGGTAAAGTAATGATTAACATAGTTTGTTGTTGATAACATGGAAAGTAAATTAGTGTGTAGAGAGACTAGGTCAACATCCTACTTGTTAGTCAACATGAATTATTCATGGTTAAGTTTAAGGAGGAGATTACTGTGGCCCCACTTTGGGTTTATATTAAAACATGGGTGGACCAAGTAGTTAATGTTTCTTCTAATTCATCATGAAATTAGAAAAAATTATGGAAGTTAGGTCATTGGATTCATACACAATTCAATTAAAAGAAACTTTAAGGATTTTCATGGACTAAGAGAGTAGTTCACAAAAAAAAACATTTTTTCCATTCAAAATTTTGTAAGTAAGAGCCATTCAAATTTTAACTTTCCTTGATGTTCTTCTAGTTATGTCACTTTACATGTGTATTTTTTATGTGTTGTAAGTGTGAAAACTTGGCACTGAACAACCTTCNATCCAGTATGACTTACAAGGAATAGGTTCGTGCCCCCAACATGACTTGTAGAGGTTGGTGATGGGTCAATAACATGATTCGTAGAGGCTACAAAACTATTGCTAGTATGACTAGTAGGGACTAGAGTTTTTCCCCCAACATGACTTGCAGAGGCTAGGTGCTTTCGCCAAGTATGACTTGCAGAGGCTGGGTGATGGTCTTCAACATGACTTGTAGAGGTTGAAAACCTATCTCCAACATGACTTGCAGAGGTTGGTAATTTCTTCTTCTTATTCTTCCTCTTTCTACTTCGTTTAGACTTCCGGTTACTAGTAACTATACTTTCACCAGAGGCAGGAGAAAGAGGAGGAGAAGAATTTGCTGACGAAGGAACATCAACATGGTGCCCATGGCATAAGGTACTTAACTGAGAAGCGTCAAGATCATTCGAGACATTTGGAATGGTACCCAACCAAACCAGTAGTCCCACATTCAACCCAGGACTGTACAAAGTGGCCATCAAAGGGACACCAACATTTCCAAAGAAAGGAAAAGCACAAGAATCCCCTTGCAAAGGGGTTCCCTGGTTAGTATCATCCAAAATTTTATCCATGAAGATATTATGCACAGGTTCTCACCTTGCGGGATTGTTCAAGTCCATAAAAGTCTCACACACTGACTCCAACAAACCAATGTTATAAAAACAACGCCTATAGAGAGGTGGCTCCACGTTTCTAAGGGGAAGACTAAAACATCCTCACGACTGGAAGAGTGGGTGTTCTACCACCTTAGGTCAGAGACCCAAAGAAATGAATGACTAACTCACTATGGAAAACTATGGAGCACAAAGCACACACTAAAAGTTCCTAACGGAAAATCAAGTAGCCACTATCTAGTAGGAAGAACAGTTACACCAACCAACACTAGGGAATCTTACCGGTGCAAGTGAAACTCGAACATGGAAACACCCTCTGGGTATACTCTGAAAAGTGTGACTCGACGTCTACCCTAGATACTGTGGTATACCCCCGTAGTCACCTGTGTAAGTGCCTAGAATAAAGGCAACTAAGTTTCCAGCTCACGAATAGTCACCAGGCGGGTACAATCGATAGTCGAGTGGACCACAATGAGTAGGATAACAAGTCCAAAACCTACCGATGGTATCAAAATAAAGTGGTTCAGAAGACAACTAAGGATCTTGAATAGATTCAAGGTCCATGAAGCTCCATGGGAAAATGCAATCGATAATATCCCATGACAGATCCTCAATATGTGTTCCCCACTATGTTTGGTCCAACTTTGGAGGGGTTATCTCCACTAACTTTCCTCACACGACCTCATGTTTATCCCCTGTGTTAGAGGGGGGTCCCAGATAACTTTCACATCACTGGACTTTTACACTCCCTAGCTCCGACTCCAATGTTTGTTTAAAATCCTTGAAGAGTTTCCTCTCCAACCTAATTCAAGGCTCTATCCCTAAACTAGTTGATTGACCCTACAAACATAAAAGTCTAGTTAATTTTAGATTTAGCGTTCTTTTTAATGGCTTGATTTACTCAAAAAGGGTGTGGTAGTGAAACTGATGTTGTTAAGACTCTTGTGAAAAATGAAACTTATAAGAACACTAGCAAAGAAGGATTATCTTTCTTATTTTTTCTTTTGAAATGCTTTTAAGATCAGAAGAAAACACAACACTATGATAATTTCTTTTTCTTTTTTAAATAACAATGCAAAGCAAATGCCAAGAAAGAAAGAGATCTAACAAACTAAGTTTTTTTTTTCTTCCAATCAAAGTAGAAATAACAAAATATTCTAAAAGAAATTGACGAATACACAATTCAAGATAAAAATAAGTTAAAACATCTAGGAAACACAAGAAAATTAAAAAGACAAGTAAACTAAAATCTAACCCAAGCTATGGATGTAAAAATAGAGACATTGAACTCTGCCAAGAAACCCTGAGAAGTTAAAAACTCAATCAAGGAAGAGGTTGATTGCCTCTTCTTAAAAACAATTTCTTGAAACATGTACGCTATTGATGCTTAAGAAACCTATGTATGTACGCGGGTTGTATATATAGTAGGGTGCATATGTACGCATGTTATCCCACAACAGGGCGCGTACACCTCTGTATTTCTTGAAAAAAGAAATGAAACAGACTGACTGACAAGGTAGGGAGAACTGGTATGGCACCAATAGGTGACCAAAATCCCTTAAATGACTCAAGAGACTCAACAAAAACTCAAAAGGTATAAAACCAATCAAACACCCAAAAAATACCCTAAAACCTTAGAGGTTTCCCCAGTATGGTCGCCATTTCTACTAGTGGGAAAACCCCCCCTATGGATACTTCAGGGTTTACAATCTAGGTAGATCAATAACCATTTAAAAGTCTCCTACTTCTCTAACTAGCCCAAAAATACCTCAGACTTATGCAAGAAAAGTAAAATGAGAAGGATTCGATAACTGTACATTTACTCCGCGTCCGGTGACGATCCTCTCACGCTAGAATGCTTCACTGACTGCAAACCTCCTCCCAAGGCTAGCCTGCATTCAAAGATAGACAAACAAAAATCTACAAGCATACATTTCATACATAAATAAGGGTTAGATGTTAGAATAAAAACATAAAACAAATGCAAACATTCGACACATCATGTTTTGGGATAGGAAAGGTACTTCTTTTATTGATAATATAATGATCACTTACAACCAAAGTCGACTACTGGTCCTTGAACTTGGTCTGGGCTCCTCTTCACCAAGATACAAGTTCACCTCTATGTATCTTTCTCCTCTCAAACTTCTTCTTGGGAAATGGAATGGGTTCTTATGGAGGAAAAAGGAAAAAATGAGGAATTTTGAGGCAATTCTCACAACAAAGCTACAAATGCTTGGGGCAAGGAGGGGATGTGAAATGAGAAGAGTTTCATTGTTATTATGTCTATATGTGGAATGAGACCTCAACACCTCCTTTTATATGACAAAAGAATGGTTATTCGGTTGGGTGACGAGCTATAGGAAGTGGATTAGTTGGGAAACTACCCAATAGTCCGTAATCTCAACGAATTCCTTGCAACTTTTTAATTTTTGCAACTTTTGCAAGTATACGCAGGGTGTAGTGGTGCAGCATGCATACATACGTGGGTTTTAGTGGTGCAACAAGTGTGTACATGGGAATTATTAGTGCAGGGTGCATACATCTTCAAAAATTTGGTTTTTTACAAGAGCAACTCAATGATGGCTTGGAAAAAAATGCAAGTAAGAGGGCCAAATTCTAGGTATGCATATGTAGAGAAATTTAGGGTTATAACATGATCTACACTGCTTCTTGTAGTGCCCTTATTTTCCACATATCCAACATACCTTTTCAAACTTTCTGGGAGACTTATATCTTCCCTTAGACTTATATCTCCCACTTGAGGACTTAGATCTATTTCTTTCCTGGGAGAGTCCTCTTTAAAATAATGCATCTGTGCTCTACCCTTCCATGTTATTCCATCCCATGTCCTCTGACAAAAAGGATGCAACCACTTCATCAAACTTCAAGGAAGTTATATTACTACCTATGGTCACAACCAGACTATCCGACGAGTCTGGTAAAGAACACAGTAAACTGATACACTTATCTTCATCTAAAATTTTAATCTCAACATATACTAACTAACTTACCATAGTATTGAAGGCGTTCAAATTATCTGCCACCAAGTCTCCATCTCTCATCCTTAGGTTGTACAAATTATTTCTCAGGAATAGTTTATTTACTAGGGACTTAGACTGATACAACTTCCCCAATTTATCCCATAAATCTTTGGTTGTAGCTTCCTCTTACACATTCAATAATACTGATTGTGAGAGACATGGCCGGATTGTGATCTTTTCCTTCTGATCCAAATTTTTCCAGTCATATGTTGAAGTTCCTATAGGTGTAGTACCTGGATCCACCATGATCCACTGAACTCTGTCCACCAACAAATATTCCATCTTGAGCTTCCACAACTCAACCCTTTTCCCATTAAACTTCTCGATCTCCATTTTCGAACTACTCACCATTTCTTTTCACCTGAAAAATCAATACCACAGATATCCCACTGTAATAAGGATTATCACAGTCTCGATCCAAACCCTTGACCACAAAGGCATCCCCCTTAAGCCAATAAATCTATGATACCAAATGTAGATTTTAACCTTGTACCAATATTTCACTGCAATTTTTTTTTCAATAAAAGAACAGAAAAGATACAATGGAAAATACACACATTACACAAAGATTTTTCCCCTAGAAACCCAAACTAGGAAAACCAACATATTCTATATTCATTCATTGTGATACATTGTTTACAATACAATATAAATATAGGAGCCAACGACATCCAAAACCCTAACCCAATGACCTGGATTAGTCAACGACCCTAATTCCTTAACAGGTTATAGAAAACCATTGGCAAAAGCTATGTACCAAAAAACCTCCCAACAATGGACATGAAAATTGAGGTGACACGAAAAACGAGGCAAAAATGTGACATGTTTCCCGAGGTAAAAAAAAAATTCTTGGGGGCACTGCCCTTGATCCCCCACGTAGGGTGGATATCCCCCCCTACCACCCTCGAAGGGGGGGGTTGGTGGCCACCCCTCAAGCCCCCCCACATGCCCAACACAACGTAGCAAACATTACAACTAGTCGTGGAAATAATATAACACATGCCTAACAGTGCCTACCCTAATTCAAGATGATAAGTTAAATGAAAAGGAGGAATTTCAATATACTTTAGTTGAGAGTAAAACTTCTTTTTGTGTAGAATTTGATAGTCTTACTTTCTTTTTTGATGTGGAGGTAAAGTAATGATTAACATAGTTTGTTGTTGATAACATGGAAAGTAAATTAGTGTGTAGAGAGACTAGGTCAACATCCTACTTGTTAGTCAACATGAATTATTCATGGTTAAGTTTAAGGAGGAGATTACTGTGGCCCCACTTTGGGTTTATATTAAAACATGGGTGGACCAAGTAGTTAATGTTTCTTCTAATTCATCATGAAATTAGAAAAAATTATGGAAGTTAGGTCATTGGATTCATACACAATTCAATTAAAAGAAACTTTAAGGATTTTCATGGACTAAGAGAGTAGTTCACAAAAAAAAACATTTTTTCCATTCAAAATTTTGTAAGTAAGAGCCATTCAAATTTTAACTTTCCTTGATGTTCTTCTAGTTATGTCACTTTACATGTGTATTTTTTATGTGTTGTAAGTGTGAAAACTTGGCACTGAACAACCTTC
>JZKD02S0189388.1:323239-344974 GCA_000966675.3 Picea glauca | reverse complement strand
CTTGATCATCGTACTTCTTTTGGGGTTTCTCTTTTGCATTGATCCTTGATTATTCTTGAGCACAACAAGTCCAAAGTTCTTCAAATGTCGGGTACTCCTTCCTTGTGTTCATGCTAGCGGCAAATGCATCCCATGTCTTAGGAAGACCATTGAGTACTATGTTCACCAATTTCTTTTCTGAAGTGATCTCTTCAATAGCTTGTAGTTGATCTCTTAGCTGGGAGATCTTTACAAAGTATGACGTTATGTTGTCGTCATCATTCATCTTCATGTCACGGAGCTCATTCTTAAGACTCATAACTTGTCAAATGTTTCTGACTGAGAAGAGATTTGTTAGGGCATCGTACATCTTCTTCGATGAGTCAAGATGGGATATGTAGTGTATCAAGTGGTCTTTTATGGAATCCACTATGATACTCATTGCATTTATGTCAACATCTTTGAACCTCTCCATAGCTGCAACGTTTTGTGGTTCCTTCTCTTCTCCTTCTGTAAACTCTGGCTTCACAATCTTTCCTTTCACAATATCCAGCACTTTATTCTTAGCAAGGATGAGGTCAATCCTTGTCTTCCATGCTATGAAGTTAGAGGCTTCATCTAGCTTGTTCTTAGACTTCATAGAGTTCATCATGGCTTGCTTGACTTGGTCAAACCCTAGATTTGACCAGAAATCCAAACTTCACGTCTTGGCCTTCTGAGAGTATCAAGAGATGCGCTGGGCTAGGGTGCACTGATCTATCCAAAGATTAAGTGAATCTCATCACTTAAGGTGCCTCGACAAGAGGTTTAGGGTTTCTGCAACTTCTTCTGCTAGTAACCCTAGCTGCAGTGCTTTTGGAAACTGCTCCTGCTACTAACCCTAGCGGCAGTTCCTCAACGAGCTCAATATCTAGAGGCTATGTTTCCTTCCAGCATTTTAGGCTGACTGAAGGGGTGTGGGCCCATAACCTGTTAGAATATAGAATATGGTGTGCTTGTTTTACCATTGACGATACCCTCATCACCCAACCATAGGCCGAAGCCTCCCTCCAAGCACCTTAACCTTGACTGAGAATTCTTCCGGAAGTAAACCCTGGGCTAGATAGCCAAACAAAGAGCAGTGCATCAATCCCCAAGGATAGCACATCACAAAAAGCTGATCAAATGTTCCAAAACCCTAGCCAAGAGATATTCAAGCACTACTGATCTATCCAGAGATTAAGTCAATCTCGTCACTTAAGGTGCCTCGACAAGAGGTTTAGGGTTTCTGCAACTGCTTCTGCTAGTAACCCTAGCTGCAGTGCTTTTGGAAACTGCTCCTGCTAGTAACCCTAGCGGCAGTTCCTCAACGAGCTCAATATCTAGCGGCTATGTTTCCTTCCAGCATTTTAGGCTGAATGAAGGGGTGTGGGCCCATAACCTGTTAGAATATAGAAGATGGTGTGCTTGTTTTACCATTGACGATACCCTCATCACCCAACCATAGGTCGAAGCCTCCCTCCGAGCACCTTAACCTTGACTGAGAATTCTTCCGGAAGCAAACCCTGGTCTAGATAGCCAAACAAAGAGCAGTGCATCAATCCCCAAGGATAGCGCATCACAAAAATCTGATCAGATGTTCCAAAACCCTAGCCAAGAGATATTCAAGCCAAAACTGAGAACTAACTGTTGTTGCAACTGCACCTGCAACCCTCCTCCAAACCTGTGCACCAGACTGCAACTGCATTGCGCACCAACTGGAAAACTGCAATTCTAAGATGTTGCAAATGAGAACTGGCGCCCTATATTTATACTGGTTCTGGCAGATTTGTTGGGGCCGACTTCTCCTTCTGGGTATGTGTCTGTTCAGTATATTAATATTATTTATGGTCGAATTCTTCTCTTAAAGGCTAATAGCCTAATATAAATTATCTTCTTGAGCCGACAAGGCTTCTAGGGTTATTAGCCAACTCATTAGGGTTTCTCTTGCTTCCCGGAGTCTTCTATTCTCGTCAGGTTCACACGTGGAGGTAAATACCTCCCGCAGCTACCATAATATTAATAGATCATTTATGATCACAAACTAGAGAGGTTAGAGGCCATGAGGATGTACATCCCAATGTGCCAATGGTATGTTATGAACTATCTCTTTGGGCCAATGAAGGCACCTAAAACTCTGCAATTTCTATTGACCTTTTTCTCTTCTTCCTTAAATATTGTACACTATGTCATGCATGGGTATATTATAGATGCTTCCTAATTGGGAGTTTGACCATAAATTTGAAATACTCATCAAATGAGATTTTATCATAGTAAATGGGTTTAAATAAAAATCAACATTGTGAAAGGGGTATTAGAAGTCACTTTGAGGTGCATGGAAAAGGATGGAGGTTGAAATGCCTCCTATTTCGTGAACATAAAAGAAAGTGTGAACATTGGAAGTAATATCAATAAGAGTGTGAGACAATAACCAAGCAAGGAAACAAGAGAGAAAAGTGAGGAATAAGGGAAGGTATTACATATCTTTGTAATCATTAGGACACCTTTCTGACATTAATGTTTCAATATTTTTGTTTCTATATGGCCCCTTTTCCAAATATTTTTCATTCACCATCCATATTTTCCACAAGTGTGGGATATTTATGTGCTAACCATTATCAGTTAAAGTTGAGTCAATAGGGTATATTTACTATAAATGTAGTGCATGGGATATTAGGCCCTAAAAAGAGCACATATTCATCTAGTAAATCATTGTACCATAAAAAATGGTAATTGATATACGTATTTGAAGCATGCTAGAGATTTGTATTGGGTTGTTATACCATCTGGGTTGTTTTACTATGTTTGATGGTGCTAGAATAAATAATGAGAAAGCAAAGCTCTGTTTCATTTGGCATCTAATTGAATTCCCTTAGTGCCAACAAGGCATGAGTATTGTGTTCATCTATTCATTTTCTCATATTGTTGTGTGTGTTTTGATTGTGTTGTTAATTTTGTCATTGTGTTCCTATTGAACTAGTCAAGGAGAACATACATGACAAGAAATTTTGCATTGTGTCATACTATGTTGGGAATTTTGTTGGAAAAAACAATAGGTGTTAGGATTATAGTTCCAAGGAGGGTTGGCAAGCAGGGTTTTGTAACATAATGCATTTTGAAGGACTCAACATTGCAGTCTAGTATGTCAGCAAGGTCCATTTACCAAACACTCAGACCATGCCATAGGATGAGGTGGCAGGGAGCCTATAATTTGAGTATGGGAGATGGGGTGGGGTGGAATAAGGAAATTTAGAGTGAGATATACACGGGGTACATTGTGGACAAGTGGTGGTCCCTTGTTCTATAATAAGTTGTTCCTAGTGGCATGATGGGTGTGTGCATCAATGTCATCATATTTTGTTTTATTTCGCGCTTTCTGGCATGGGTTGAGTTAACATGTCATCCAACTAGTATTGTAACTGTCCTTTTAGATATCAAGTTGGCAATGTGGTTTGGGAGTTCATGAGTGGTATTATTGCAATCCATATCACAACATGCACATACTAACCTTCCCAAGTTATAATTGATGAGGGATATTATTCTTCTTTTCAGTCTAGTAAGGTACAATGGTGCATGAAGTTCCTTTATAATTATAGTGGTCAACTTCAATATTTTTTGGTAATTGTTCTCAAATTTTGTATATGTATGTGCACAATTAACTACCCACATATCATTAGGGTTGGTGATGAAAACTTCAACTTCTAAGTGCCTTAATGTTTTAATTTCAACAACTTTTTTTCATGTTGATGAGATCATGCATGTCTTTCAAACAAGGTTGTCCAAGTACACATTACAATTGTTTTCTTTGTTGTCTATAACCTATAAATGGTGATTTTGAACAAAATATCCTACAAAATCATCAAATTCTTCGGTAATACTTTTACAATCTCTGTCAATCATCACCCATACTCAAGAAGCATTTAGGGTTGGCTAGTGGAGGACATATGAAATCTTTCAAGAATTTTGTAGTGGTGACATTTGTGTCAGCAACCTGATCAACAATGGTGTAAAGGGATAGAAGTGTATTGAAATGGATTAGAATCACCATGTCTAACTTGATGACACAACAAATATCTCAATGATTGAGTGTAAGGATATCATTCTCTAGGTGGATCTCATGGAATGAGGTCAAGTCATAAATTGTCTTCTTAAGGGATGGATGGTCCATCCCCATTGTGTCAAGAGCATGGGACAACTATTTAATAGGCTATGTAATGTCACATAATATGGAATAGGCCATCTTGATATTCTTTCTCAATATGTGTCTTCTTAAATTTTTTCAATAATATTTAACAAAGAAGTTGTGTAGGGTGGATGTGCCATTTATGAGCACAATGAGATGCTAAAAACTTCATTAACAACATTATATATCTAACCTAATTCAATTTTATCTATAATTGTAGCTTCTTCTTCTTATCTTGAGTCTCGGGTGGCATGACTATTAATGCAATGTCAAAGTGTTTGAGCATTCATACAACCCTAAGAGTTGGTGCTTGTGATGGCATAAACGTGTGTTTCATGTAACTATGTAGGTTGATTGATTGACACTCTCCAATTTTTTGTAGCTCAATGAGTTGTGGTTTCCCAATCCTTAGAAGTTGTAGGTAGTTTAGTAAGCATACATGAATAAAAAATTGGTTGTAGTTTGTCCCCACCTACCACAATAAAATCATCTCACTATTCTTTCTCAACCTGGACTATCATCATGGTTTTGGTTTTAACCTTGATTATGAGGTTGTTCTCCCATTGCCTACATCATGGTACCTAAATCTAGGGTTATATCTATGATGTTAAGGTCAAGGTAATGTAATGCACTAGTGGAGCAACATGATGTTCACCATATTCATGAAAATTAGAATAGGAAGCCCAAATGAATAAGGTAATTTTAGAGGGAACATAATCACTCCTTACGATATGGTTGGTATTCTTGAAATGAAGTGGGGTTTCATTGACTTAAGGGGATTTTTGGCACGCTGGAGAAGGAGTAGTATATTTTCAAGCTAATTCTAGTTAGGTTTAGTAGAGCCAAGAACATGTGGCATAAAATCTATGGTCTAAAGTGTTTTATAGCCCTATAGACCACATAATTTTTCTTTTCTATAGCTGGTTAGTTTAGTTATGCTCCTTGTAAATTAATATTTGTAAAGGAAATAGAACTTTCATTTCCTTCTAAATCTTTCTACGTTAAAATCATTTCTAAAGAATGATCGGATATGAAGGTGTAAACAACAAATTCAACATTAAAATCAGGATTGCATAACATGGAGCATTAGATACTGCAATCTTGATTTTTTCAAATGATTCTTTTTCTTCTTAGTTCCATTTGAATTCAACATCCTTCTGGATCATTTTCTACAGTGGTTTTACTATTTCATCGAAATCATGTATGAATTTGTGTATGAAATTAATCTTCCCAATGAAAGATTACATTTCCTTTTTATTGTATGGGAAGGGAAATTGAGATATAACTTTCACTTGTTCAAGGTCCATAATTATTCCTTCTTTTGATATGATATGACCTAGAAAGTTTTCCTTCAGTAACTATAAATATACTCTTCTCCGAATTAAGTAAGATTCCATACTTACAACATTATTCAAAAATCTATGTAAGATGTGAAATATGATCTAGTATGTTCTTAGAGAATACAATTACAACATCCAGATAAACTATGATGTTATGGTTAATCAAACACGGAAAGTAATTCCCATTGCTCTTGAGAAAGTTGCCCCTGCATTAATTAAATTGAAGGGCATCCTTTTGTATGCGAAGGTTCCCAATTTAGTTTTGAATGTTATCTTGAGTATTTATTCTTCTACTATGAAGACCTAATTATAATCTGGAAATCTTTCAAGTAAAAAAACATTTCAAGTTATTGGATTGGATCCATAGGTGGAACATGATAGTTATCTTTTTCAGAAGCTTTGTTCAAGTTATGAAAATCAACACAAAGTCAGATCTCGTCGGTTTTCTTTCTAGCTGGCACCAAATTAGCCACCTAAGTAGAATATCAAACTTGGAAGATAATTTTTGCATCAATAAGTTTCTTCAATTCTTCCTACAATTGGGGTTCTAAAGAAGGATGCATTTTTTGTAATTTATGTTGGAAGGCTTTACATCCTTCTTCATAGGGATTGTGTGTTTAATTATACATGTACAATATGTTTTCAAGACATATATGTTCATGCAAACACATCCTAGTATGTTCAAAAGAGTTTTAGATAGACTTGGTTTTCATCTTCAGAACACCTTGTCCCTAAATTCACATTTTTGGGGTTAACTTTTCTTCTAAGGTTGATCACCTCATGTCCTAAAGTTTAACTATTGGTTTTCACTTATATGATGTTTTGAACTTGTATTGTAAATCAAATAACTTTTCAAGGGTAGTCACACCTTTTGGTATAGTATGGGTTGTTGATTCATTTGTTCCTTCTTTATTACTTTCCAAAATATTCTCACGTTCCTCGTCATCTATAGTTGCATCTTTAAATGTTTCTTGATTAGTAAGGGATTCAACAATCTACTCATCACCTTCGAAAACCCTCCAATTGGTGATGTTATCTAGAAGTGAAGGTTAGTAAAGCAGTTCAACTGAAAACCTGCTTGCCTCAAGGTCTTCCAATGGAGCTAACCTAGAAGTAGTGGTAGCTAAAGAATCAATTATGGTGTTATCAATGTGAGGAATGGTAGAAACATTGAAGGCATCAAAACTATCAATCAACCCAAATACTTCTTGTTGGTAGTTTTTAAGGTATGGGGAATTGCAATGAATCATATTTTTTATTTGTCTTCCAATAATATTTGAATCCCCAATTCTTTTAAAATTTTTATGATCTATGGCCTTTTTTGGACCATGTACAAGAGCTTCAGATCCAACAATGTTATTTGTACAATCAAATTCTAGTCTACATGAAATAAATCTACATTTTCCATGAAGATATATTATTAGGCAACATGCTCCAGCTCCTTTTTGGGACTTGGTGCCATCAAAGAATAGTGTTCAGATGTCAAGGAATATTCTTAGATCGATCTCATCTACATTACTTACACCATGTATATATCTATAGTATGTAAATAATTTATGTTACAATATGCTTCCAAAAAAATGTTATTCTGCAAAGAAATTTCAGATTGTTGATATTCAAGGATAGGAGAAGTTTTGGTGATGAAATTACCAAAGTATGAATCTAAAACGTAGTTTCCCAAAATTGGAAACTCAGAGGATGATGGTTCATTAGTGGCTTCAAGATTTGTCACAATGTGCTTCATATATTTTTCGTTTTGTTACCCATTCCATGGAAGCAAAAAATGTGACCAATCAGAAGAGAAGTAACCTTGAAGGTTTTGTGACCAATCCCTAATAAGTAATAAGCCATATGCTTCGAAAATATCTTTTAAGATAATGTCTATGATTTGATGAACCTTAGGAGTTGATTCTACACATATTAAAACATCCTTTAGTTATCTTATGACTTTAAACTTTGATTTATTTAATTGAATGATATGTGTTGAACACTTGGTTAGTGTTGCATTCAATCTTCTGCCAACAGAATAGGGCATTAGATTGGAGGATACTCTTGAATCCACCAAATAGTTATGAATATTCTGATAGAAAATTTCAAAGGTCAACAAGAATGGGGGAGTCTAAAATTTTAACCTCTTTCCTGAAAGAGCAACATTAATTGTTGCATTTTGCAGATTGCTATTAGTTGTTTTAGTTATATTTTTTGTAACAATTACATGTTGTACATAACTGTCTTTTAAGGCATTCAACATGAATAATTTTCTTTGTTGAGCAATTTTATATACATCAAGGATTGATATATTTTCTTTATTTTTCTTTCAATCCTCAACAATGTTTCATTCCATTGCATCTTGGTTACTAGTGGAAGGTTTATTAATGTTTGTTACATTAGAAGAAGTTCTAGCAACATATGATAAAGTCCAGTTCCTTTTGTTATTTTTATTTTGAGAATTTAATGGTAGTTTATGTTGGATTGGTCCCTTACTCCTAAGATTGTAGTCACTTTGAACATGCAATTATTCATCTACTTCCTCTTCCTCAGCCAAATTAAAGCCATGGAACATGTCTCAAAGGACCATGGCTGATTTATTAGGTTATTCTTCAACTCTTCTTTTATTTCTCCCTCTATTTGTTCACTAGGCTCTTTTGTTTCATTGTGTTCTTCTAGAAACCTGTTAACCACCAAATTCAAGGCATTTATACATTGAGGACATGTTTTTTTTTAATGGTTATCTTGATGATAATTGTGGATTGCTAACCCCTCTAAACCAATATTCAAGTTTAAAGGTGGGGGTTCAATAAACATTGGAGGAATAGGTCTTCTAAGGAAGGATTTATATGGTCATTGAGCTAAGGTACCTTGAAAATTCTTTTTATATTAATATTTTGTTTTTCAAACACTTAATCATTCTTTGTAAACTTTTTTTCCAAAGAAAAAAGTCCATTAATTTTATTTATATAAATATAATTGCATAAGTTAGATGCTATAAAGCATTTTTTTTTCTCCAAAGGCCTGACAAATTACACTAATGACAATTCCTTAACATAAAAAGTCTAGGATTGTGCCCCAAAAAATTATTTAAAGAAATTTTTGTTTCCACTGAATTTCATGTGGTGCTTCACTTTCAAATATATTAAAAAAAAACTCTCAAACTATCAACCTTGTTTCATTCATCTTTCTGGCAATATCTTATGTAGCAACATAAAACTATGATAAATATGATTGAAATTACATCCAAGGGTCAATCATTCTTTGTAAACTATCCATGTCCATGGAATCCTTTTCCTTACCCTTTGTGGTTGTTTTAGGTTGTGGACTGGGCAAGATTACATTTTTCTTTGGCTAAACAAATTCTTTTTTGGAAAATGTAACATGGATTTCTTTACATCCCATCATTTTGAACTCTACATTTTTTTACTCCTTAAAGCTTAAAGCTTAAAGTTAAAGTGTTCTTTCCTACTCATTTGACGAACATGGAAATGAGGGCTAGTAAATCATTCACATAAAATTCTATTTGAAGTTCTTGGGCGGGTTCTACATTTGGCTTAAACTTATTAATTATTGTAGTGAACCTTTGATTGAATTCGTTAACTCTTTCCTTAGGACCCATAACCAATGAAAAGAGTTCAACCATTAAGACTCCAATAGTATCCGCTTTCCCAAATTTATCCAAAAGGGCCTTTTGAAACCCCCCCAACTTGTGATTGATCTAACTGATAGGTTAAAGCACCAAGTGTAGGATTTATTTTCAAAAGTATAAGGGAATAGTCAACACACTACATCTTCATGTTGTACATTCATCAATTTGATTTCCCATATGTAGTTTTGGATATTATCATATAGAGGGCCAAATAGATTAGGATCATATTTTGGCAATAAGCGCTCAAGATGTTTGGGTAAATCCTGCATTCTCCCAGGCAATGCCAAGGCATCTCTTACTAACTAAGGTTGATTTTGGTTTTGATTGTTCTCCATATATGAGAAGATAGAACTTGTATTTGAGTTTTCTGCATCAGATGTTGATTATAATTGGCTTTCAAATTCCTTAGTTACTATTGAAGTTGTGTTGTAGGTTTAAAGGTAGTGAAATCACTTGTAGTGATAACTCAACTAAATCCTCCATAATATGAACCAAAGTTTGTTCCCTAGTTTGAATAACTCCATGCATAGTACTCCTTCTTTGAGGAAGCATTGGAGAAACGGGCAAGGCACCAATTTTTCTGGCATATGCTTGGGTTATACGTCTAAATGCATTAAGCTCTTCATTTGATATTATGTATGGTATTTCAATATCAATATATTGTTTAGTGTTTTCCAAATCTTGCAGGTTTGAATGTTCAAGATATATTTTAGGATTTGGAATCTCACTATATATATGTGGATCATTTGTAGATGACCTAGTCTTGGGAGAAAAATCAGCCATACAAATTCAAGCCCTCCTTCTAGCACCAGTCCTATCGTTGGGGCTAAATTCCCATGAATCAATAGTATGGGGTTAATCTGAGTGGAGAGGCCCAATTAGAATCTCCCCTATTTGGAATAGAAGAACCCTTTGGATTAATGACCTGACAGCCTTTTGATGAGCTTTAATATGTGTTCTATTTTGTATTTTATTTTTAAAGTTTTTTAGTAAATTAACAAACAAGAAAGTAAACTACTATTTATTAAAAGAAAAATGAAATAGTATTCAAAAAGTTATCTTTCATTACAAAAAGGAAAGTGATCTAGAATTGGATCTCGGAACCAAAATGGGTCCAGGAAGGCCTAAAAATCAAAGTGCTCAGAATGGCTTCAAAATGGACGTGTGTGTAGGCTTTGTCGATACGAACCCAACGCCACTTGAACAGGCTCAAACATACATCGTATGCTCAAGATATCACGGTCTGTTTGTTTCATCAAACAGACAAAAAAAAGATGTTGATTGTACAGTCTGTACAGTGCTGACATGGCAGTTGACTATACATGTCGTATAGTTGACGTGGCAGGGTACGTTGGCACTGACGTGGGCAAGTACAGGTGGACTAGTAAGAGTGTGACACATGGCACCACTGCAAGGGTGACACGTGGCAAGGTACAGTGGCAGGTACAATGTGCCGACATGGCAAGTGTGTTGATTGGGAAGTGTTTGCTAATGTGGTCCAATGGTATCTTGACACGTGGCTGGTTTGTGAATGAATGTGAAGGTTCCACGTGGCTCAGTCCTGGGCTGCCATGTGGCACCCTTTTATTGGCTTTGGATAAAAGTTTGTTTGAGGGTCCATGGGGGTCGAACCTGTGACCTCCATGGGCAGTCATGTCTTCATGTAGGTCGGGCTACCAGCCCGCCTACACCATGGGTCTTAACAAGAGGTGGTGTCGTAATGCTTTAAAGTTGTATGAAGTATTGCTTCGGTGCGAAAAGGGTCGAGGCTTGGCCCTAGCCCTTGGTTTAACACCTTACCATATAACCTTGTAGCTTATGTATTGGGCATGCCATTCCAGCATAGCCCCCGATCGCGTGGGATATGCACATGACCATTGATTTATATGGTTAGTGCGGACTGTGGAGGAGCATTCGGTCGGCCGGGCTAGCCCGCCGACCAGGGCGCGTGACTAGGCACTTAAAACTAGGGGCTAGAATAGGATAAGGGAAACATGGAGCATAGCCCAAGGCCACATGGCCACAACCTTATGACCAGGAGCTTAAGTCGGGGAGCCAATGCGCTAGTAGTTAGCCTGGGGCCACATGGTGGGTGCCCATATGCCCAAGAGTGTGTAGTTTGGAGGTTGGACCCTTATATTTTGCAAATGTGGGCTTTTTAACTTTATTGTATGAATTTAATTGGCTTTAATTAGCAGTTTTGGAGATTTTGGTCATTTTGGGGGCATCTTGGGCCCTTTTTTAGGCCAGATCTTGGGGAGAAGTTGGGATTTTGTTACCCACTTCATTCATATATAAACCAGAGGTTATTGAAGCCATGGGAAGAGGTTCAGAATAGAGAAATGCTGAAGAATTTCCAAGCCATAGCCATTTTTATGTAGGGAAGCTAACAAGGAGCTCACCTTTGCAGGCCATTTCTGGGAGCTATGTTCATCCAATTTCAGTGTCGTCAGTTTTGTTCAGTTCTTGAGATCTGGTAGAACAAGACCAGATCAGTTTGTAACCTTTTTTTCACTGTTATGATATACTTTTAAATATTTGAATAGAAATAAGAACGTCGCACCCACTTAGACAAAGGCCCGAAGACGTAGGCGAGATTGTCGAACTATGTTATCACTTTGGTGTTTATGGTTTGTTGTTCTTCATGATTATTTCCATATTTGTATATTGCTTAATGGTTGCTATGTTTTCTCTTTAATTCTTCCTCTTTCATTCATTTCCTAAATGGAAATTTAACTCATGCAAAATAACTCAACCATTGTCGTTTAAAAGATATTTTCGGATCAAGTGGTATCAGAGCTAGTTGACGGTTGGTTTTTGAGTTTGCATGATTACCAGGGAAAATATGAATCGTGGTGAAGGAGAGCTTGTTGAAGAGAATCTTGAGATTGGATTGAGAAAAAGAACTTCTCAAAGTGAAAAGATGGCATCGAAAGAGGGGCTTTCTCATGATGAGAAAGAGTTTCGAAAAATTTTCTTCGCCATGTCGGAGATGATGAAGGTTTTGTATGATGATTACTTGGAACAAAAGAGACCGAATCTAGGTGAATCTTAAAAGGTCAAAAGTGAAGAAGGAGAGGATCCTCCTCAAATTCCCCCTTCACCTCCTTCTTCTCCATCATCTTCTTCTTCTTCAAGTTCAAGTTCTAAAAGCACTGCAAGAAAACATGTCCATAAACATAAACAATAAATGCCTTTACTTAAGCTTGATGTAAAATTTGAATTACCTATGTATGATGGTGAAGTTAATGCAAAGAGGCTTGATAATTGGGTGAGATAGATGGAGGTTTATTATAGTGTGCAACAAATCAAGGATGAGGCAACTCAAATCAAGTTGGCATCACTTAGACTTGTAGGCACAACACTCATCTAGTGGCAAAGCAAGTTGCAAAATGGCACGAAACAAGTGGGTAATGTATTTCCATCATGGAAAGTTTTTGTTTCTACACTTAGAAAGAAATTATATCCTTTGGGTTATAAAGAGAAAGCTTTAATTGAATGGCAAGGTCTTAAACTAAGAAAAGGACAAACAGTGCAAGAATACATAGACGGATTTCGTAAAATGGAATTGATGTTAGATATTCCTTTACATACCCAATAAACTCTTATGAAGTATATAGGAGGTTTACATGCACATATTCATAACATTGTATTTATGTTTGGACCTACTAATCTTGGTGAGGTTTCAGTTCAAGCAACATACATTGAGGCAGGGAAAACAAGGGTTGGTGCATCGGGGGAATCGACTTCAAGGAAAGAGGAAAAAAGGAAGTGGAAAGGCAAGAAGGGAAATTCAGTGGCAAGAAAGGAAGAGAAGCCCTCTTGCAAGCATTGCAAGAAAGAGGGGCATGATGAGGACCATTGTTGGCAATTGCATCCCGAGAAGAGACCAAAGTGGTTCAAAGAAAGGAAAGGGAGGCAAACAATTGAAACAACAACATGACCAACAGACTTGGGATTGGATTTAGGGGATGAATCTAAAGTCTTATTGGTTGGTTTGACAAGTAAAATTGGTGATGGGATTGATTTTAGAAGTAAATTGTTTCACATAAGGGTCATAATGAGGCATACTAAGGTCGACACATTGATAGATAGTGGATCTCAATCTAACTTGATTTCAGAGGAATTGGTTAAACAATTGGGATTAAACACTCAGATGCATCATAAGCCTTACACACTTAAATGGATAAGCAACAATCATCAATTGCACTTAACAAAGTAATGCACATTTAAGTTTGCAATTTCATCAGTTTGTGGACAAGGTAACATGTGATGTGGTGCCACTCAATGAATGTGGAATGGTCTTAGGCAGTCTTTGTTTGTATGACCGTAAAGCAATATTCTACAGGGAAAATAATCAATATCACTTAATCAAAGCAGGTCAAGAATGTGTTGTACATGCTCATCATTTAAAGGAAAATAAATCTCTTCAAACAATGGAACAATTAAGAAAGGCAACTCATGCAAGCAACACACCTATAATTGTTTCAAATCAAGTAATTGATCTTAAGCAAGAACATGAGATGATTGTAGAATGGAAGATCAATCACACTTTGTTTCAAGATAAGCTAATGTCGTGCAAGTATTTCAAACATATTAGCTCATTTGCAGTCATGTTTCTAATGTTATCATTAGTAATGTTGTCAACATGGATGATAGTGGCTTCAGTAAGATCTGACAGGGTACAAGTGGCTAACAATATGCTGCCAGTTATCATGGTTGTTTTACAGTTGATCATGATGAGACAGGTGCACAGGACATAGTTTAAAGACAAAGAACAAGTCGGGTGGCCTATCCTGCACTTGATGACTGGTCAATAACCTTTTGGAGGACCAAAAGGTCTTTAGTGGGGAGGTGTGATCCAGAATTGGATCTCGGGACCAAAATGGGTCCAGGAAGGCCTAAACATAAAAGTGCTCAGAATGGCTTCAAAACAGATGTGTGTGTAGGCCTCGTTGATACAAACCCAACGCAACTTGAACAGAATCAAATGAACATCGTATGCTCAAGATATCGCGGTCTATTTGTTTCATCAAATAGGCAAAAAAAAAAGATGTCGATTGTACAGTTCGTATAGAGCTGACGTGGCAGCTGACTGTACAGGACGTACGACCATACAACTAATGTGGCAGGGTACGTTGGCATTGACGTGGGTAGGTATAGGTGGACCAGTCAGAGTGTGACACATGATACCACTGCAAGGGTGACACGTGGCATAGGTTGACATGGCAAGGTAGAGTGTAGTGTGCTGACTGGGTAGTGTTTGTTGACATGGTCGAATGGTATCTTGACACATGGTTGGTTTGTGGACGAATGTGAAGGTTCCACGTGGCCCAGTCCTAGCCTACCACGTGGCACCCCTTTATTGGATTTTGATAAAAGTTCGTTTGACGGTCTGTGGGGGTCAAACCCGTGACCTCCATGGGCAGCCGTGTCTTCGGGTAGACCAGGCTGCTAACTCACCTACACCGTGGGTCTTAACAAGAGGTGGCGTCGTAATGCTTTAAATTTGTATGAAGTATTTCTTGGGTGTGGAAAGGGTAGGGGCTTGGCCCCAACCCTTGGTTTAACACCTTACCATATAACCTTGTAGCTTATGTATTGGGCATGCCATTCCAGCCTAGTCCCCGATCGCATGGGATATGCACATGACCGTTGATTTATATGGTTAGCGCGAACTATGGAGGAGCGCCTAGTCGGTCGAGCTAACCCACCGACCATGGCACGTGACCAAGCACTTAAAACCATGGGCTAGAACGAGATACAGGGTGGGTGGAGCATAGCCCAAGGAGCCAATGTACCCTGCCACATGGCCACAGCCTTATGACCAGAATCTTAAGTCGAGGGTCCAGCGCGCTAGTAGTTAGCCCGGGGCCACATGGTGGGTGCCCATATGCCCAGGAGTGCAGATTTTGGGAGCTACACCCTTATATTTTGCAAATGTGGGTTTTTTATCTTTATTGTATGATTTTAATTGGGTTTTCTCAGCAGTTTTGGAGATTTTGGTCATTTTTGGGGGATCTTCGACCCTTTTTTAAGCCAGATCTTGGGGAGAAGTTGAGAGTTTGTTACCCACTTCATTTCTATATAAACCAAAGGTTCTTGAAGTCATGGGAAGAGGTTCAAAACAAATAAATGTTGAAGAATTGCCAAACCATAGCCATTTTTATGCAGGGAAGCTAATGAGGAGCGCACCTTTGCAGGCCATTTCTGGGAGCTTCGTTCATCCGATTTCAGTGTCGTCAGTTTTGTTGGGTTCTTGAGATCTGGTAGAACAAGACCATATCATTTTGTAACCTTTTTGGCACTGTTATGGTGTAATTTTAAATCTTTGAACGGAAATAAGAAAGCCTCACCCACCGAGACAAAGGCCCGGAGACGTAGGCGAGATTGTCGGAATCCGTTATCACTTTGGTGTTTATGGTTTGTTGTTCTTCATGATTATTTTCAGATCTATATATTTCTTAATGGTTGCTATGTTTCCTCTTTAATTCTTCCTCTTTCATTCATTTCCTAAATAAAAATTTAACTCGTGCAAAATAACTCAACCATTGTCGTTTACAAGATCTTTTTGAATCAGAAAGACAATTGTGCATATATTCCAAGAGATAGTTCTATAGGAAATGTTTGACTTGAGAAGAACTTTCCAGAAAAGAAAATATAATCTAACACAAAGAAATGCTTGAATATTTTACTAAGAAAAATGATTTAAAGACATTTAAATATTGCTCCAATACAGCTTGAAATGCAATTAAAAAATTCCATAAAATACATCAAGTTTTGTTACCCATTACTACAAACTAATGACTTGTTGAATCAGATGCAGTAAGCTAATTACTTAACAAAGTTGGACCTCAAATAAGGTACTACGAAGTGTGAGTTAATGAATAAGACACTTGGAAGACATCATTCAAAATTCAACAAGGTTTACATGAATGCTTACTTATACCTTTTGATTTATGTAATGTTCCACCTATGTTTATGTGTTTGATGAATGAGTGTTGAATTAATTTATGCATACTTTTATAATATTAGCTTTGGAAGATATTTTAATATTTATTTCTACTTGGGAAGAACACATAAAAATATGAAGTAGGTATCAAACACATGGAAGATATGTGATCTATTAGAAAATATCAAGAAATGTGAATTTGATAAAAAAAATCATTGGCTTACATTAGATATTTGATTGGTGGAGGAGAACTCAATATTGATCCAAGAAAGATTGAAGCCATCAGTAAGTGGCCTACTTCTACTAGTCCATCAAAGGTAAGAATTTTTATAGGTTCAACTCAATACTTAGGGAAGTTCATTGTTTCAGTTCAACAATGTTTACACCATATTGACGTGGGCTTTTGATCCTCTTAAACACACATGGGTCTACTAGGATAAATTATTTAAGTGTTGTTGCTACCCTATATTAACAAACCCTCCAATTTGTAGTATTGATTACCAGATTCATTTTGTAGTTGTGGTTTTTTAAGTTTTGTATGAAAAAAATAAAACAACGTTGAAAGCAAATCCTAAACTAGAAATAGAGAATAAAAATGTGTTAGAAATAAATCACAAAATTGCATCAATGAAGAAGTGTTCCTACACAATAACATCTACACGATTTGCAATTTCCAAATATTAACTAGAGCTACAAGTTCACTGTAAATAGTCTAACTCAATTCTAGTTTCAAAACCAGGTTAGCATTCACAAGTTAATAAGTATGAAAATAGTGAAAACATTCCTTGAAATGTACTCACAGAAAAAATACATGAAATGTAAGTGCGTAGAAATTCATGAAATCTACTACCACTTTATCAATATGTTGCGAACAATGTAGATCTTTTGTTGTAAGAGCACTTGTTTACAAGATCCCCATAATCCTTTCTTTGGTTCTTGTTCATATATTTATACTAAATCGGAATAGGGGAGTTGAAGTGATTGAACTCCCCGTGACACTTCACCTTCTTTGACTATTCAAACTTTTAGTTTTTTTTTACCCTTTTTCTTCCACATAATCCTTCCATTTATCAAATACCTTTGTCAACTCAAAGGAACTTGGGAAATTGTGATTTTCAAAAGGTGTATGATTCAAACCTAAATCATGTTGAATATCATTATAATATTTATTCATTTTTGAAAAAAATACTTTAAGGATTTCTTTGTCTCTAGTTGGGGTTTTGATAAATATGTTAATACTAGCCGTGTCTATATATACTTAGTAGATGTTGTATAGACCATTTTTCTTCTCATTGCAAATTACTCAATAATGAGATTAAATTAGGATAAAGCATGGTACATTTTTAGTTTTGAATGTCAATAATCCATACTCTTATGGTATTTTAATGCATCATCAAAATATGCATTAATGTTTTTGAGTAAATCTCCAATATCATCCATTGTAGTTATAGCATTACTTTTCAAGAAATTAATGTAACACCCATTTGATCAATCTTTTGAGTAAATCTCCAATATCATCCATTGTAGTTATACCATTATTTTTCAAGAAATTAATGTAACACCCATTTGATCAATCTTTTTAGCATGTAGTCTTGGTACATTTAGTGGATTTTTTTATGGTTCTAGTTGTCACAATTTTACTTTGTGTAGATATCCTTACCATTTATCTAAATTTTTGAACCATTCTTCAAGCTGCGATGTTAATGGCAATGTTAATTTACCTATGATTTCTTTCATTTAAAAGATAGATTTGAAGAAGCTTATCTAGATCATTAAGTTCCAAAGCATATACAGTGGGTTCATTCACATTTTGTTTAGATGCTTTGCAATATTCAATTTGCTCCTTCAATTGAGCTATCTCTTCCTTTTTCACCGTCAATTCATTTACTATATCAAAGACCTATGATTCATTTGCTAAAGTTGTCGCTACTATTTAGGAAGCGATCACCACTATATCCATTTTCCCCACATTGGTCATTACAATCTGCATGCTCTTGTTCACAACTTAGTCAAAATTAATCTTTCTCTTTGTGTGAAGACTTGATCACTTGTTTCTTCTTCTCATTGAATGTGAATAGATCCAAACATGCTACCTCGTCATCATCTTTGAAATGAGGTGTTCCCCCAATATATTTCTAGAAACAATGATTGTTCTTGTTAAAGGTGGATAATTTTCCCATTGATCCCAAACTTGGGGCAACATTACTCTTGAGTTCTCCTTTGATGTTAGGTCTCAAACAATGTTTCTCTTGGATTGTTAGTTGAACATTTATGGGGTGTGTGACTACTCTTCTCATGTCCCAAGATTCTCTATTCATGTACCATCTTGGTGTCAACTTTATCTTTACTAGTGATATGGGTGACTTCAATTTGCTTAGGCATTGATCTCACTTTGCATGATTGTGCAACAAGAGACTCAACTTTATCAATGGTTGTAGTCTCACTAGGAGTAGTACTTGAGGTTGTTTTGATGGCTTTCTCAATTTAAACACTTATCTTCTCTCTCTCCAAAGCTTGCTCATAACTTAAAACCCTTCTTTCGTATACTTCCTCTAAGCATTTTTCATGGGAGTAAGGTCGTCCAATACCAACCAATCTTTGGTGATTCTCAACCACCTCAAGGGGGTCATGCATCTTTAAATACTCTTTCGCAAGGTTGTATTTATCTATTTCTTCAACATCCATGGAAGAGAATATGGTGTTGGATAAACCGGGCACTCCTATAGAGATAGAATATGTGGGGTATTGTTTCTTCTACTTTTGGGACAATTCTTCGTTAAACCCACGTCGAATTATTTGATATGTGATTTTACTCAACATTACCTTGTTTGGAATGTATTTAGGAAGGGTACAAGGGAACTCGAGAACACCATAATTTAAGAGGAGAGCCATTGCATATGATACTAGAGACTTCAAGTCAATGACAAAACTTGTGGTTTGTCCTAAAACAATGTCCTTCTTGCCACCATCCCTTTAAAATGTTATGACCATCATGTTGTTGAATTTTGATGCCTATCTCGTGCACATGTGGTTTATTTCAATTTAACATGTATTTGAACCATAAACAATGCAACAATACCATACACAAGTGTTGCAGTAACCAAGATCACAAGAAGAATAACCATGGAAAAGAACACAAGAGTTTATCCTGGGAAAACCCTTATCAATCAATGGAAAAACCCAACAATCCTTTGCTATAGAGTCAAGGGAATATCCCACACACCATGAACCCTAGAGCACACAAGATAGTGCTCTATGTTCTAGAAACTTGTGCCTAAGAGAAGTGTGCAATTCAGCTGTACACTTAGCTTGAGAGAAGGTTAAAATGAAGTGTGAGTGAGTGTGATCCACAATGGGGATCTACTCTTATTTGTGCAAGACCTAGCACATCAAAAGGATGTGTCTATTGGCACAATAGGGCTGACCTATGCAACTCATAAATATAATTAATCTTTACAGAATATTAATTATCTTTTACATGGTGGGGCCGACTTGTACCCTTTACAACACAAATTAGGGTTACAACAAATCTTACTCTCAGACAATATAGCAAGGGATCCACACATCCTCTAGTGCTCAACCATTAGGGACACGTCCACCTATTCTCAACCACAAGGATGTCACTCTCAACAAATCAACTCAACTAAGTCCATAGGAATACCATATGGAGATCCATCTCAAGTCGACTCAACTAAGTCCATAAGAGTCTGACAAGAGACCATCTCAAGTCATCTCAACTCAGTCCAGAGGAGCACGAAAAGATACCACACATCATCTCAACTCAGTCCAGAGGAGTATGACACACCCATCACATAGGCTCTCTCACAGATCGTCTCAACTCGGTCTAGAAGAGAATGACCTAGAGAATGTCTCATGAAGTTGCAATCAACAACACTCCCTCTCAGCTAGGGAGGCGTTCTCCACCAGGCCAAGTCTCTCACAGAAGTACTCAAACTTCGTCTTGGCAAGCGGTTTGGTGAAGACATCTGCAACTTGCTAGTGTGTAGAAAGGTATTGCACATGTATTGCTTTCCTCTACACCATATCTCTGATGTAATGGTATTTGATCTCAATGTGTTTTGATTTATTGTGAAACTCATGATTCTCAGAGAGCTTCACATAGCTCTGGTTATTGTAATGAATAACAGTGGAATCCATCTCATGACCAAATAAGTCTACAAGGAGCTTGCTAAGCCACACTGCTTCGTGGACTGCCACACATAATTCAATGTACCCTGCTTTTGTGTACCCAAAGCCATAGAAGTTTATTTCCTGTTGCACCAGGAAACCATGGCAGACCCTAAAGTAAAACAACAACCGAATTTTCTCTTTCGGTCCAATGCGCTCCCCACCTAATCTGCATCAGCATATCCCTCCAATCTCATGTCTACACTAGAGGCATGTCTCAGGCCATAACCAACTGTGCCTCATAGATATCTCAATACATGCTCCGTTGTTATCCAATGTGTCTTTCTCGATTGATTCATAAACTGACTGAGTACACTCATTGCATAGAATATATCAAGTCTCGTGTTAACCATAAACATCAATGATCCAATCATCTATCTATAAATATGTGGATCAATTTCGCCTGAATCAATATAAGCCTCGTTCATTTTCTTCAAATTCATCACCATCGGTGTAGGCATGGATCTGCAGTCTGTCATCCCAAATTTCTTCAATATCTCCGCTGTGTATTTTCCTTAACTCAGGAAAATCTCATCAGTCCTCTGCCACACTTTTAGTCCCAAGAATTAGTGCATCATACCAAGGTCCTTCATCTAGAATTCATAAGTCAATGCATGCTTGCATTCAACAATAAGACTTTCTGAACCGGTGAGGAATAAGTCATCAATGTACAGAACCAAAAACAAACACTCATCACCAACAATGTGATAGTATAGGTTGGGATCAACAATACTCTTGTTGAAGCCCAAACTCATCAAGTATCCATCAATCTTCGCATACCAAGCACGAGGTTCCTACTTTAGTCCATACAGGGCTTTCTTCAGCCTGCATACAAAAGAGTCCTTCTCACGTGTCACGAATCCATCTGGCTCCTCGATGTAAAATTATTCCTCAATGTCACCATTGAGAAAGGTTTTCTTTACATCCATCTGATGTAGTCTCAAACCCATGGATGCAGCAAGGGAAATAATCGTACAGATGGAAGTGTATCGGGAAATAGGAGCAAATGTCTCCTCATAATCTATTCCATCCACCTGAGAGAATCCTCTAGCCACAAATCTCACTTTGTACTTCTCAACACTTCCATCAGCTGCATTGATCCAGGTGGATATCGGTGGCCAACCACCTTTTCCAAATGGCTCAAAACGACTTTCTGGCAATTTTGGCAATTTACTATTTTTAGCAGGTTTTAACTTCCGGGGCCATTTTAAGGGCCTAAATTAAGTTTTTTCGAGATCAAGGTTCTCAATGATATCCAAAGGCATGATTGAGCCCCCAAAATGAATATCCTTGACGATACCTTTCCAACGAGCTATCACGCGCCTAAAACGGAGATCGTATGCAAAAGTTACGACCCTGGGAAGTTGATGCACCAACTTACCCAAACAGGGCCCACATGACTTTTGGCGCTTCATCTCCTAGGGTTAGGTTTTTG
>JZKD02S0189388.1:291502-320989 GCA_000966675.3 Picea glauca | reverse complement strand
TATCTGTGTTTATGGTTGCATCTCTGATACATTTCTGTTATATTATTGAATATCTGCAATATCTCTGTGCATTTCTTTATTATATCTCTGCTCTCATTTCGTGCCGAAAATAATATCTTCGGATCATGCATGTTTGATCTTATAGATCCACTTGGAATTCACTACAGACTTCCCTTCCGGTCTCTAAACAATATCCCACACATCATTATTCATAATGGACTAATACTCTTCGGTCATGGCATCTTGCCAAACTTGTTGACCTGTTGGTTCTCAATGACAAGAAGGCTCGGTATCAATGATGTGGCTCATGGCTAAAACATAGCTCGAAAATATTTGTGGTCTCTTTCTCTCTCGAAATGTACCACGAGGAGTTGCATGTCCCTCTCCCTCCTGCAAAGTTTGTCAAGCCCAGTTAGGCCTTGAAATCTCATAAGGACTCCCTCCTTGGTCTTCAAGAAGTAAATTCATGTCTTTCGAGAGTGATCATCGATGAAGATCACGTAGTACAAATATTCGTTCAAGGAAGCAATAATCATGGGTCCACAAACTTCTATATGTATCAAGTCCAAGATCCCCTTGGATCTATTGTCACTACTCAAGAAGGACCCCTTGACATTCTTGCCAAGAGCACAACCTCTGCAAACGCCATCATGTTGAACATGTATCTCTGGAAGGCTTGTTAACATATTCCCCAAAGCGGGAAGGGCTCTGTAATGTAGATGAGCAAGTCTCATATGCCATAGCTCGCTCAAACTGATAATATCATGTAACAGGGCCTATACTGGTCAGACAGTCAATCTGTAAAAACTATTTTCTCAAACACCAATCACTCGAGCAGAATCCATGTGTGAGTTCTTGTACCATGCAAGAATTTTTTCTTCAAAGAAGTAACCTTGTAGCCTTTATCCTCTAAGGCAAAAACAAAGACAACGTTCCTTTTCATCCCAGGTACATATAGTACCTCACTTAATTGTAGAGGTATGTCAGAATCTAGTTGGAAATTAAAGATCCAACTCCCTTCACAGTATATATGGAATTATCACCAAGTACAACATGTAGACGAGACTCTTTCTCAACAAGGTCTATAAGATTTTCTATGTATCCAGTCATGCGTCTCGAAGCACCACTGTCAATAAACCAAATATCACTATCTGTAGGAACCGTACCTGAGAGTGTTGATATGAAGAAGAATGCTTCATCTTTTATGTCTTCATCTCTCTGATGTGGTTCTGGATCAACATCGACAATGGATGCAAGTTGTCTTCTTTTCTTCCTGGTAGGACAATTTTTTGCAATGTGTCCATACTTGTCACATCTGAAACATTGAGTCTCTTTGTTCATGACTTGGAGCTGCTAAAGTTTTCTTGTCTTTGAATGTTTTTCTAAAACTTCTTCTATTTCCTCTTCCTCTCTTTGCATGAGAGACAAGGGCTTGATTGTCATCATGATGGGAGTCTTGCACTCCTCTGGCTATAAGTCTAGTTTCCTCCTGAGTGCAGTCTGTCCATAGATGATCAAACTCAGGTAGTTATGCTCTTCCACTGATACTTTGAAGAAATGGTTCCCAATGTCTTGGAAGAGCATTGAAAGTGGTCGTGACAAGTTCTCTGTTTGTTATGGTTTCTCCAATGGCACCTAGCTGATCTATGATCTCTGAGATGCTCATGAAGAAGGTGGTAATGGTGTCAGCTTTCATCATCTTGATATTTTTAAGCTGGTGCTTCAATGTAAGAGCTTTGTTTGTGTTGTTGCTCTCGAACATCTTCTTCAATGCATCATACATCTCATAAGATGTTTTCAAGGTAGCGATATGTGGTAATAGATGATCTCTCACTGACATCATCTACCTTCCAATCAACCTTCTCTTCATCAGTTGTTGTTTTTGGTAGAGTCTTTTCTATCAAACTCAATAGGTTATCCTCTTCTAGAGTTATTTGTAGTCTTGATTTCCAAGAGCCGAAGTTTCTTGATTCATCAAGCCTATCTTCCACCAAACTTTTGTTCCTCATGGTTTGCAGATTCTTCACAAACTTAACGGCTAGGATAGGCTAGCAAACTTAGGTTTCGTTGGACTTATGAATGCCAACAATACGCCTTTAGAAAGCCAGAAGAACCCTGGTGAGTTGCAAAAATCCTTCAATGAGCTGCAGAAACGCTAAAGGCCGAAATTATGCAAAAACCCTAGAAACCCTAGGGGCCAAAATTCAAAACTTCTCTGATTTGAAATCTAAGAGTTGTTGGAGGTGCGTTGAAGGAGGCTGTACACACCTATGCAAAATTTAGCCCCAACATTCAAGTGGAAGGTGCTAAAACTAGATTGACAAGGGGGGGGGCATTTTTGCAGTTGCAACAAGAGGGTGACATTTGGCTCTTTAATTGCTTGTGCAATGGCTCTTCGGAAACTCTACTCGGATACCATGTTGAATTTTAATGCTTAGCTCTTGCACATGTGGTTTATTTCAATTTAACATGTACTTGAACCATAAACAATGCATCAATACCATACACAAGTGTTGTAGTAACCAAGATCACAAGAAGAATAACCATGCACAAGAACATAAGAGTTTATCCTGGGAAAACCCTTCTCAATCAAGGGAAAAACCCAACAATCCTTTGCTATAGAGTCAAGAAAAGATCCCCCACACCATGAACCCTAGAGCACACAAGAGGGTGCTCTATGACCTAGAAACTTGCACCTAAGAGAAGTGTGCAATTCAACTGTACATGTAGCTTGAGAGAAGGTTACAATGAAGTGTGAGTGAGTGTGATCCACAATGGGGATCTACTCTTATTTATCACAAGACCTAGCACATCAAAAGGATGTGTCCATTGGCACAATAGGGCTGACCTGTGCAACTCATAAATATAATTAATCTTTACACAATATTGATTATCTTTTACATGGTGGGGCTGACTTGTACCCTTTACAACACAAATTAGGGTTACAACAAATATTACTCTCAGACAATATAGCAAGGAATCCACACATCCTCTAGTACTCAACCACTAGGTAAACGTCCACTTGTGCTCAACCACATGGACGTCACTCTCAACAAATCAAATCAACTAAGTCCATAGGAGTACCATCTGGAGAGCCATCTCAAGTCGACTCAACTAAGTCCATAGGAGTCTGACATGAGACCATCTCAAGTCGTCTCAAATCAGTCCAGAGGAGTAGGACAAGAGACCACACATCATCTCAACTCAGTCTAGATGAGTATGACACACCCATCACATGGGCTCTCTCACAGATCGTTTCAACTCAGTCCAGAGGAAAACAACCTGGAGAATGTCTCATGAAGTTGCAACCAACAACACATGTGTGCTCATAAATTGCTTTGCTAGTAGCTAGATATTCTTCAACCCTCATAAACTTACAATATACCTACATATGTGATTAGCCACATTGGAATCAATGCACCTACCTCCACTCAAGATTATTTACTACATGTTTACTAAATCAAATCTAAATAAGGCAATGCCTCTCTTCATGCTACAACATTGTGTAATTGTGACATTCTAACATAATGGTCCATAGTGGCTTTCTCAATATCTTTGTCATTTTGATTTGGAAGGGTAATTGTCCAATAGTGTTCTTATACATCATGAAGAGTTCTCCACAAGATTTAGTAAGAGGGAGCTAGGCTATTATTTGTATACACTATTGTGGCACCTTCCTTTGATTTGGTTCAATGATCGAATCGACTCCTTTAGATATTTTTTCCTTCCTCGGTTCCAAAGTAAATCTGTCATAGTTCATCATGGATCGACAATCAAATTTGATAGTTGGGTTACTCTCAAAAGAATGTTCCATAACTCTCCAAATTTATAGAGAAGCCTAATTACTAAAAAAGGTCACTAATTGTGCATAAAGTCATGGCATGTTCCATATTCCAATATTATTCCTGTAGATTTGTCACATACATAGGCTCTATTTTGGTTAAGTTTATTTAAGGAATCAAATTATCAATAACATCATATACAAGGACTTCAAATTGTAAACACACATTAGAGCTTTATACTCAATTCATCTTATTGACTAGAATAGATTCATTGAGACAAGGTTATCATAGAGTCAATATGACTATCAAATAGGGGAACCTTGAATTAGTCCCAAACAATTTGAAGAAGACAAAATGAGGCTTTGGTTAAGATCATATGAAGGGATGATTCATATTTGAATACCCTTAAGGTAATATCAGTTTAAGCTACACCGTAGTCTAACCTGGGATAACTTTTGAAAGACCAAGAGCTAAAGTGCCATGGTGGATAGCAAATAAGTAGATTTCAAGCACAGAGGGAGTAAACAACAACCAATTTGAATGACTAAGAACTAGTCAAGGTTACACTATTTGGATCCACAAGATGTCCCCCAAATATGCACACGTACATAAATTCTCCTATTATAGTGCACAAAATGCACACAAACATCAAAATACATCAAAGATTAAACAAATCAAGGGCACTAAGGGCTTTCAACCTACACACACATCTTGGCTCAACAACAACGAACATGAAGAACATTAAGTCTTACACAATTAGGATTTGAGTAACAACCACAATGGCACGATAAAGGATCCAAACTTGTCTATCTAATAGACAACATTACACCATGGATCACCCCTATTCAACCTCTAAGAAAATGTAAATGAATGACCAAGACCACAACATCAACCTTGTATAATAAACACAACAATGGTGCATGTCAATGATATCCACTGTCAAAGCCATTTCAAATGGACAACCACCATAAACAACCTTAATATTACAAAATTACAATGTTCCCTACGTAAATAAATAGAAATAGTGTGTTCTACAAAATCTCTTAAAATAACCATGCATTACGTAAATGTAGATATTATTAATTTCTAGTACTTTTGTCATATTATTAATTTCTAGTAGTTTTGTCACATCACACTTGTAGATTCACACACAAAGGAGTGTTATTAAACTTTCAAAAATAATGATTTTGTCAAAATCTCATGAATCTAAACAAGTTTGATTTAGTGGAAGTCTCGAGGGTTAGCTTAAGTGATCATGAGCCAAACATGAGATCTCTAACCCAAATTTGGGGAGGCCATGAGTTCAACTCTTTTGATCCCCTCGGGGTTAGGCTCTGTAATCAAGGCTGATAGTTTACCCCATTTACCATCCATGGATCATAGTGAAGTACTTGGAGCGTTTTCCATGAGATATATTCCTTGGAAAAAAAACCATAATGTTGGGATTGAATTTATAACACCAACAAATTATGCATTGTACAACTCCAACCTCATCCCATGTTCTCCTTAAGATATGCTAGAATTTTATAGTCTATTGGTGGGCATAATGTGTATCATGATGATCACCGAGGTTGAAAGCTTGTTGGGCATTGCTTCCTTGTGTTAATGTGGGTTTGTGATGATGTAGGGTGAACAAACAAGACTGGGTGCCAATCCTAAGTGACTTTTGATTTTCGATGACATAAAAGCCTCTTTTATATGATATCTAAGCCAAAATGTACCTTAAGTGGAATACTACACTTTGTTAACAATGTTTGTGTTGTTGGATTACTGAGAGAGGGGGGTGAATCAGTAATGGAGCAATATAATCCTTTTTCACCATAAAATGCAAGTGTTATATCAATGCAGCATTATCATCCAATAGTTGTAGAGTAAATACACAATGAACAAATGAACAATCATACACATACACAGTATACCAGTTTTTTACATGGAAACCCAAAGCAGGAGAAAACCACAAAATGTTTTTTCTTATATGTCTTTAAGAATTGCATTCATTGGAAGCACCAACTTCCTTTGTTTTCTAGCTGCAACTCGAATGAGGCTCCAACCCCCTAGTTTTTCAGGCTACAACCTGAGGGAAGCTCCAACTCCCCAATTCTCTAGCTACAACTAGAAGGAGGCTACAGCCGGAAGGTGGCTACAACCACCTTTCCTTGCCCTGTCCAACCGCCCTGAAATATAAGTGCCAAATGTAGAAACTGAATATGTCACTGAGAAACCTGTCACTGTATACTCATCAACCAATTTGATCTGATCACATATACCTCAAACACTATACCACAAGTCTGTACCTCAAACCATGTGCTCGAACCTCACTGTTATACAACCTCTATCTGTACCAATAACTTCAACAACATACCTCAACCAAAAGCCCTCAAACATGAACCAATACTAAACTTCAGTAGATTTGCCTTAGATCAACTCTACAGTAAGACATAAACTCCCAAGAGGGCATCCAACATATTTACAAGGCAAACCCTTAACTTGATTCATAAATTCAACACTACACATATGAAAAGCATACCATTTTTTCTTCTTGTAGCGTATTGTTGCCGCAAATCCACTGCTACGATTTTTCTGCCGCACTTTTTCTACTATGGTTTTTCTACCGCACTTTTCCTGTTGCGATTTTTCTGCCACACTTTTTCTACCGCACTTTTCCTGCTGCACTTTTCCTGCTGCACTTTTTCTGCTGCAGTTTTCCTGCCGCACTTTTTCTGCTGCACTTTTCTCTATTAATAATACTTGCCCAAATAACGTTTCACAAAAATAGATATTCAAGTGTGATTTGAATGAGAGACCCTTGCCTCTTATTTATACTTTTATGTAGCTTCCTCAAGGGGTTACCTTCTAACCATCTTAACCCACTTTCGTTATTTTAGGGTTAACCCACTTATAACCACTTGTCCACTTAACTTAACCACTTTCCATAATTAGTAAGTTCTCCATTAACTTTATTATTTAAATAATTTCTTTTGCATCCTCTTTGACTTATAATACACTCATCACTTCACTTTATTATTTAAATAATTTATTCTTTGCAAACACTTTAACTACTTTGACCTTTTGGAGCTTTTAGATGACTCATGAGGGTTCTCCAACTTCACATGGCCATAACTCTCTAACCATGAGGAATTATGTGGCGTTCCACATACCACCGAAAACGACATGACACGTACTATCCATCTAGAATAGTTTTACCTACAAATATATCAAAACTCATACCATTATCCATCAAACAAACTTGGGTCCATTACCCAAACCTTTGTGCTACTAGAATTCGCTAACATACTTTCTTCAAGGGTTGACATCAATGAAAACCAACCCAGTTAATCAACAATATCCCCCTTTGGCATTGATGGAAACACTTTGATGCAATATTGAAGTCATGTCATGCAATACTGAAGTCATACCACTCATGCTCTTCCTGTGACCATCGCTCCCCTAGAAACATGTCTTTGTGCTCTGCATATGATAAATCTCTCCCCCTTTGTCATCAATGACAAAGGTATCTTTCCATACAGGGTTGCTCCCCCTTTGTCATCAATGACAAAGACATATTTCCATACGGGGTTGCTCCCCCTAACTAAACTGTCCTTGGGGATACCACCCTGACTGAACTCTTCCTGAAATTGATCTATGGACCTGAACTGTCCTCTTTATGGTGCTTCCTCATGTAAATCTAAGACATAGAAGATAAGCATTCAAAAGAATTCATTTTGGAGTATAAATTGCTCCGAGTCTCTGGCGAAGATAATCAAAGGCTTCTCATGGAAGTGGTTTTATAAAGATGTCTGCCACTTGTTCTTTTGTGCCCACATATTCAACTCTGATGTTCTTCTTTGCAACCTGTTCCCGTAGAAAGTGATACTTGATTGGAATGTGCTTCATCTTGGAGTGCATCACCAGGTTCTTTGAGATACTGATGGCACTTGTATTGTCACAATAGATTGGAAATGGACTTATCATATTCAACCTGTATATCTATCAGAGTTTGTTTCATCGACAGAACTTGTGTACAACATGTTGTTGCTGCAATATATTCTGCTTCAACTGTATATAAGGATGTTGATGATTGTTTCTTGCTTAGCCATGATACTAAACACTCACCCAAGTAGAATGTTTCTCCACTGGTGTTTCGTCAGTCATCAGTGCAACCTGCCCAATCTGCATCTGTGTAGGCAATAAGTGACAGATCATTTCCTTTTGGATACCATAATCCAAACTCTTATGTTCCTTTGAGATATCTGAAAATCCTCTTCACTACTACGACATGTGATTCCTTTGGTGCTGCTTGAAATTGTGCCACGTGTCCAACTGCCTGCATTACATTTGGTCTAGATGTTGTCACATATAGTAAGATACCAATCATTTACCTATATTGCTTCTGTTTTGTAGACTTTGAATCATCATCTTTGTTCAACTTGCAACTGGTTTGCATAGGAGTGGTAACTAATTTGCAATCTTCCATTTCAAACCTCTTTAGCATTTCTCTGATATACTTAGTTTGAGAAATAAAAATTCCTTGGTTGCTTTGATGTATCTGAAAACCCAGAAAGAAGGATAGTTCTCCGAGTAATGACATTTCAAATTCATCTTGCATATCCTTTGCAAATTTCTGGCTTAACCTGTCAACATTGCTTCCAAAAATAATATCATCAACATAAACTTCAATTAATAAAATACTATCTTGAGTTACCTTGATGTAGAGGTTGTTGTATGGACTTCCTTTTCTGAACCCTGCCTGCTATAGATATTTATCCAGTCTAGAGTACCATGCTCTAGGAGCCTGTTTTAGACCATACAATGCTTTCTTCAATTTTCACATGTAGTCTGCATTCTCTGACAACTGAAATCCTTCTGTTTGTTCGATGTAGACTTCTTCTTCAAGTTCCCCATTCAGAAAATTTGATTTCACGTCCATTTGATACACTTTAATATTCTTGGAGCATGCATAAGCTAAAAGCAATCAGATTGCTTCCATTTTGGCAATTGGGGAAAATGTCTCTTCGAAGTCGATTCCTTCAACCTGTGCATATCCTTTACATACCAATCTATATTTGTTCCTTGTAACATATCCATATTCATTCAATTTATTTCTGAATACCCACTTTGTGCCAATCACATTCTTATTGTTTGGTCTTGGAACCAATTCCCAAGTGTCATTCTTCTCTAATTGATCCAATTCTTCATCCATGGCCCTGTTCCAAAATTCATCCTTGTTGGCTTCTTCAAAAATGTTGGTTCAATCGTAGATGAGAGTGTTAGGTGTGTTTGTTCTGGTGAACAAATTCTTCTTCTAGTCTCAACTCCTACATCTTTGTTTCCGATAATTTGATATGAAGGATGATTCTTCTGTACTCGTTTTCTAGGTGTCTTTGGAGGCACTTTTTGAGCTTTCTCTTCTACTTCTGTATGATCCTCTTCATCTCCCCCCTTGATCTACTTCTTCTTCATCTTCTACTTCTTCTTCGTAAAGTCGTTCCATTGATTAATTTTCTTCTTCCTTTAATTCTCGTCCACCTGTTTCATCAATTGTTACATTGATATTTTCCATAACTTTGTTCAATCTCAGATTGTAACACTTTTATGCTTTCCTTGTACTTGAGTAACCAATAAGTACTCCTTTGTCCACATGAGAGTCAAACTTCCCCATTCTGCCATCTTCTCTTTTGATGTAGCATTTGCTTCCAAATACTCTGAACTGCTTCACATTTGTTGGTCTTCCTTTCCATAGCTCGTAGGGAGTTTTGTCAGTGTTGTTTCTGAGCATTACTCTGTTTTGAATGTGAATCGTTGTATGCACTGCACGTGTCCAAAAGATATCTGTCAATTTGGAATACATTAACATTGTTCGAGCTATTTCTTGTACTGTCATGTTCTTTCTTTCAACAACTCCATTCTGTTGAGGTGTCCTAGCAATGGAGAATTGTCTTTTTATTCCATGTATGTTGTAGTAGACAATAAATTCATTTGAAGTGAACTCTCTTCCATTACCAGATCTCAAACATTTGATTTTTGAATCCATTTCATTTTCAACCATTTCCTTGTAGACCTTGAAGTTTTCAAAAGCTTATGACTTATTCCTGAGAAAGCAAACTGCAGTCATTCTTGTATAATCATCAACTAATAACATAAAGTATTTATGACCTTTTAAACCCTTTGTTGTAGTTGGTCCAACTAGATCAATTTACACAATTTCCAGTGGTCTTGTCATTGAATATTCCTTTGATTTAAACCTGGTCTTTGTTTTCTTTCCTTGTTGACAATGCTTGCATAAAGTGTTGGTTGGTTTCGTGATCTGGGGCATTTCTCTAACCGCTTCCTTTTTGTTGACTTTGACAAGGTTATCAAAGTGTAAGTGACCCATTCTTCTGTTCCATAGCCAACTTTCATCTTCCTTTCCTAGACAACACTTTTCATTTCCAATTTCACTTAATACATATATGTTGCTTGAAGTTCTTGCAGCTGTTGATATCAATTTTCCTGAACCTTCTTTTCTTATCTCACACTTTTGTGAATCGAAAGTAACTTTATGACCTTGGTCACACATTTGACTCACACTTAGAAGATTATGTTTCACATCTTCTACTAGTAGAACATTTTATGCCTTGGTATTATTGTTTCCAATTATGATTGTGCCTTTTCCAATGATTTTAGTTGAATCATCATTTCCAAAGGAGACTGATCCATTTCTTTCCTTTCTTAATGTAAGAAACCTATCTTTATCACCTGTCATCTGTTTTGAACAACCACTGTCAACATACCAACCACATTTCTTCTGCTTAGCTTGTAGAGTGAGTGCGTATTCTTCATTGCTATATTGATTCTGCTTTCTTATCCATGTTCTCTTATGAGGTTCTTGTCTGTAATTGTTGTTGTTTTTTTGTGGTTCTCTAGGAGGAACTGTCATTCTACAATCTTTGGCCATGTGTCCAAAGTTGTTACACTTGTAGCATTCCACTTCACTACTCAATGATTCAAACATGTTGTAACTTCTTCTCTGTGTTTCACTAGGCCTTCTTGGATAACCCTTTTGTGTATGAATTTCAAAGTTGTTTGTGTTCCTGCTGTTAGCTCTGCAATTCATAGCTTTATGTCCAAAATTATTGCATGCATAACATAAACCAAAAAACATAGTTTGATACCTGGGAGTTGAAGATCTTCTGAAAAGAGTTGCTCTTTTGAATCCTTCTTCTTCTTGAGGCCTATCTGTCAGTAGTTGATTATGAAATTTGAATCTTCTCGGTGGAGGAGTGTCCCTGTAATCTTCTTTGTAGGTCTTCCTATCCCATTTGATTGTTTCTGTATAGCTTTTTGGATATGTTTCTTGTTCTGTTGTTTTGGAGCTTGATCCCTTTTCTGTCTGATTGTATCCAAGTTCGGTCTTGTCATGATGAGGCTTTTGACTGTTGATAATGTCATCCAAAACTTTTGAGTTGTTCTGCATATTTTCTTTTGAAGATCCTTTCTTAATGTGACAATCTATGCTTCCAAATTTTCAATGATCCTGTCTCTTTCTTCTAGTTGTTCTTTGAGTGCTTCTTCATTTCTTTTATCTTCTTCTATTTGAACCTTCAAATTTGTGATCATTTGTTCTAGTTCCTGAGTGTCTTCTTTCTTATCTAGTTCCGCTTGTAGCTTCTTGTTTTTCTTCTTTTCTCTTCTTATAACTTCTATGGCAGTCAACAATTCTTCTTGGTAGTCAACTTCTGCCTCTTCATATTCTTCTTCGATGTCTTCTTTATCAGAGTCTTCAACTGTCATGAATAGAACTCTTTCTGTCTCATTGTCATTGACTTCATCTTCATTTGATGAGGAGATGTCTTCTTTGATGCAAAGGCTTTTCTTGAAAGCTTTCTTTATGGTTCTTTTGCCTTTATATGTTTGTTTTTTATTTGAGTAATCTTCATCGTTCCTCTTTTTTTTCTTATGAGGACATTTGTTAGTAAAATGACCAATACCATCACAATTAAAACAAATCAATGGAAGCTTACCTTTATATCTGTCGTTGGTTCCCTTGTTCAATCTTCTGACAAAGTTGACCGCTTCTTCATCATCTTCCGAGATGTCATTGTTGCTGCTATGTTCTTTTTCATTTTGCTTTCCCTTTTGCTTTGACCTTTTGGATGCTTTGAAAGCTGCTTCTTTTATATCTGGATTTTCCTGTTTAGTTCTCATTTCATACGCTGTGAAGATTTCATGTAGTTCATCCATGCTTATTGAATCTAGATCTGCTCTTTCTTCTAGTGTTGGTATCTTAGGATCAAATCTCATAGGAAGAGATCTTAGTACCTTTTGAACAATTACAGATTCTTTAATTTCTTCTCCCAATCCTATGATTGCATTTACTGTTTCATCGACTCATAAGAAGTAAGCTGTAATATTCTCATCTTCCTTCATCTTTAGTTGTTCAAATTGACCTTTGTAAGTTTGAAGCTTTGCTGCTTGAATTTTGAATTTCCTTCATAAATATTTTGAAGCTTGTCCCAAATCTCTTTAGCGGATTTACAATATATAACTTTGGTGTATACCGATTCACAAAGACCATTCAGAAGTGCATTTGTGGCTTTGGAATTATTTTGAACAAGTTTTATTGCTCTTTCATTTGTCGACGGAACTACTGGTTCTTTGTGTCCATCTACAATTGATTGTCAAATTTCAAATCCCTGTGAATGTATATATGTTTTCATCCTTCTGTTCCAAAATGCATACTTCTGTCCATCAAACTGTGGTATTCCATTTTTATACATGTTGTTGCTCTCCATGATCTACCTTTCAGTGGTTAAACTAATTTCTGAAGGAACCTGCTATGAAACCAATTGTTGGATTACTGAGAGGGGGGTGAATCAGTAATAGAGCAATATAATTATTTTTCACCATAAAATGCAATTGTTATATCAATGTAGCATTATCACCCAATAGTTGCAGAGTAAATAAACAATGAACAAATGAGCAATCATACACATACACAGTACACTAGTGTTTTACATGGAAACCCAAAGCGGGAAAAACCACATAATGTTTTTTCTTATATGTCTTTAAGAATTACATTCATTGGAAGCACCAACTTCCTTTTTTTTCCAGCTACAACTGGAAGGAGGCTCTAACCCCCTAGTTTCTCAGGCTACAACCTGAGGGAAGCTCCAACTCCCAAATTCTCTGGCTACAACCAAGGAGGCTACAATCCCCTATGTTCTTTGGCTACAACCACATGTCCTTGCCCTGCCCAATCGCCCTGAAATATAAGTGCCAAATGTAGAAACTGAATATGTCACTAAGAAACCTGCCATTGTATACTCATCAACCAATCTGATCTGATCACATATACCTCAAACACTATACCACAAGTATGTACCTCAAACCATGTGCTCAAACCTCACTGTTATACAACCTCTATCTGTACCGATAACTTCAACAACATACCTCAACCAAAATCCCTCAAACATGAGCCAATACTAAACTTCAGTAGATCTGCCTCAGATCAACTCTACAACAAGCCATAAACTCCCAAGAAGGCATCCAACATATTTACAAGGCAAACCCTCAACTTGATTCGTAAATTCAACACTACACATATGAAAACCACACCATTTTTTCTTCTTGTAGTGTTCTGTTGCCGCGAATCCATTGCTGCGATTTTTCTGCCGCACTTTTTCTGCTGCGGTTTTTCTGTCACACTTTTCCTGCTAAGATTTTTCTGTCGCACTTTTCTCTATCAATAATACCTGCCCAAATAACATTTCACAAAAATAGATATTCAATGATATTCAAGTGTGATTTGAATGAGAGACCCTTACCTCTTATTTATACTTTTATGTAGCTTCCTCAAGGGGTTACCTTCTAACCATCTCAACCAACTTTTCTTATTTTAGGGTTAACCCACTTATAACCACTTGTCCACTTAATTTAACCACTTTCCATAATTAGTAAGTTGTCCATCAACTTTATTATTTAAATAATTTCTTTTGCATCATCTTTGACTTATAGTACACTCATCACTTCACTTTATTATTTAAATAATTTATTCTTTGCAAACACTTTGACTACTTTGACCTTTTGGGGCTTTTAGATGACTCATGAGGGTTCTCCAACTTCACATGGCCATAACTCTCTAACCGTGAGGAGTTATGTGACGTTCCACATACCACTGGAAATGGCATGACATGTACTATCCATCTAGAATAGTTTTACCTGCAAATGTATCAAAACTCATACCATTATCCATCAAATAAACTTGGCTCCACTACCCAAACCTTTGTGCTACCATAATTCATTACTGAATTTTCTTCAAGGGTTGACATCAATGACAACCAACCTAATTAATCAATAGGTGTTTCGTTAGTGTATCTCAAAAAATCAATAAGCATATTGATTCTTTTTAAGAAGTGTATGCAAGTTGATGGCTATAAGCGACTCTCTGTGAATAGAGTATATTGTGAACATATGAGTAATTGTGAAATGTTCTCATAGAGTAAAGTTACAGTTCGTATTTGGGTTTAATGCACATGAAAAACATTGATCAATTTCATCTCATCATTGATGGCATTTGGCCTTAGTTTTAAGAGGTGGAGAGTGAAGCATATACTTCTATGGGTAGAAACCACCATGATTAAACATGTAGACTCAAATGATGAAATATATATGTTTTTGGCTCAAAATCCTATAAGTAATGCCCCAAAACATGTGATTTTCAATTTTTGATGTGAAAAATGCAAAATACGAAATTTGCTCCAAAATGATTCAAACGATTAGTTGGATTACTCCTACCTATCCCCATTCACACAAGTTTGGCTTTTAAGGGGATGTGCTCTCCCTTTGGATGTTTAATTTCAGGCACCATGACAACTTATTTTAATAAAGTGTTATTCATTTTGTGGAAAAAATAATTGAATCTATGTTTACGAAGGGGAACATGTATAATATTTTCCATGGGTTAATTGTTCGGTGATTTGTGTTAATCTTTATATGTAGATCAATGTACATGCCCAAAACATATTGTTGGATTTGGTGCATGTTTGCCAATCGTTGGAGTATTGGGGGTGACACCTTGTACCATGAGTAGTAATCTTCATCTTGACTCTCTTACAACATCTTTTTGCTCTAGGTAGTCATGCACTTTAAAGGGAGGTTGAGATCATATGAAGCTGACCTCATTATGCATGAAAGATGGGAGATATGTCACAATTGGCTTCATAATTCTCCTCCACAACCCCTTGATGACAAGTCCTTGAATCTTGACTCTATTATAGCATAAAATCAAAGACTGGTCAAGAATAATGGACACATACCACTATATTGTATGTTAAGCCAATTAACAATTGTTGGTGGCTCGCCTAAAATGACAATGACAATATTCCTCCAAGTACAAGTCTCATTAACTTATACTTTGAATGTGAGAACTTATAAAGAGGCAGAACACCATGTCATAAACCACTATATTGTATGTTAAGCCAATTAACAATTGTTGGTGGCTCGCCTAAAATGACAATGACAATATTCCTCCAAGTACAAGTCTCATTAACTTATACTTTGAATGTGAGAACTTATAAAGAGGCAGAACACCATGTCATAAATATTGATGTATGACCTCTGATATCACTTAACAACTATGCTGACTTTTGCTAATCAATGATCTCCTTACACAGTACATTGACAAAAAAAACAAGGATTTAAACTTAAATAGAAGCAATAATGGAGTAAGTTAATCTTCTAGCAAAGAAGCCCTCTTTTTTATGTCAAATCAAATAATAATCCAACATAAACTTTATATATAATTAGAATTTCACCATAAATTCAGGGAACAATATTTCTAAAAGTTTTGTACAATTCTAAATGGATCTAAATCATTAAAAATTCATTTCAATACAGACTAATATCCATAAAACTTTCACTTTGTATATTACTAGATTCTCACAACAACAAATAAGTTCGTTACCAAATTAAACAACTATGCTAAAAACAACAACCAACTTTCACTAAGAGTAACTCTTTTTAACACAATTCAGTGTTAAATGCCAAAACAACAATTTAAAAAAAGTTTTATGTTGTTTGGATGGTTTTGATTGCGTACACACTTTGAAAAGCACAACTTTATTAACTTGTGGTAGTTGCCAACGTGGTTTAATTTAGCTTAGTTTTTTCAATTTATATTCTATTTAAATGTTCAATATACGGCCATAATCCATGATTTCGCCTCCCAGAAAAAGAGGCAGGTACAAAGTAGTTATTCTGCGCGTATTCAGATTCACAGTACGCCAAACGGCAGTAGTGTCCCAGATCAATGGGGAGGATTTGATGGATGGTGGATGAAGGCAGGGGAACGCAAGGGAACGAGAAAAGATAAAACGTGGAATCGCAGGGCACAGCAGAATTCAAATCCTCTGGTACCGGTTTTACTTCTTCCAACCCCAAAACAAAGACAATGGGGAACAAAATTGCTCGCACAACACAGGTATCGGCCTCCGAGTATTATCTTCAGGACCTGCCTTCTACATACAATTTGGTTCTCAAGGAGCTTCTTGGAAGAGGGAGGTTCCTTAAATCCGTTCAGTGCAAACACGATGAAGGCCAAGTCTTTGTCAAGGTCTATTTCAAGCGTGGCGACCCCCTCGATCTCAAGGTAACCTAACTTAACCTGACCTAATTTGCCCTTCATTACCCTTTTCCATTTGTTTGCTTGCTTGTAACGTTTTTAAATTGCGTAGTCAATTTCGGCATCAAAATCATAAAGAATCCAACTCCATTCTGCAATTTGTAGTGCCAGGCCACTTGGTCACTACTATCCAATTCTACTTCAACCACTCATTGCTTTTTTTCAACTGGGGAGTCTTAGAACCACGCAATTACCATATATTCAGATATTAACAGTTGGAATATTTTAAAGGATTCAAACTTTTAATTGTTGACACCTTATTAATTTCTTAAAATATTAACTATAAATGTGAGATCTTCAAGTTTCTAATTTGTTTTGATGTTTTTCATATAATATAATTTGACTGTTTTTCTCGAGTTGGGAAATCTATTTTGAAAGAAAAAAAGAGCCAAATGGTGAAATTTAATTTAGACACAGATACATGCAGACATACATACTTAGCTTATGAGTACAAGTAATAGTAACAGTGAATCCTCAGTCTGGGACACACACATTTGGTACTTATGGACACTTCACGCAACCAACAATACTCACTCCTCTACGATCCGATCTTTCCAGCTCCCCTGATCTGGACAGTAAGTGATAACTGTTACTCATATATTCTTTACTAGTACTGTTGGCATTGCTTTGAGAGCAACACCTTTGGCTGCTTCTGCTCCACTCCTCAGCTGAAGGACAATCCAATCTGCCCATGCGATGAATATCATATCAGAGCAAGGGTTCTTTTGCGGCAACATTAGACCGAGGGTTAAATATACACCGACTTTCTCTAGAAAAAAATGGAAAAATTAGCTAGAAGGTGAAATTTAGCACCTGAGATTTTTATGTGATTAACAGGCAAGAATTTCTCTTATTAAAGAGGGCACACTTACATACTTATATACATAGCTTATGAGTACAAGTAATAGTGACAGTGAATGCTCTGAGTCAGGGACACACACAGTTAGCTCTTATGGACACTCTACACAACCAACAATACTTATTCCTCTACGATCTGATCTCTCCAGCACCCCTGATCTGGAAATTAAGTGATAACTGTTACTCGGACATTCTTTTTTTTTTCTTTTGTTAACAGAAATGGGTAATATTTGTATTAGAAATAGGCTGCAGCTGAGCTGGGCAGCATAGTAATACAAAAAAAATGCTGTCTCTTAACAAAAACCATCATAACTATCAGGCAGTATGTGCCGGCCCCTGGGTACAGAAAGATCCAAATTGTCCTTCACAGAGAATTTCAAAAAGTTATTGCGAATATAAACTCTAAAAAAGACACCTAATATTAATACTGTTCCTACATATTATATGAAATACTAATGAAAACATGCTTGTTGAGTGCCTCATCTTGACCAATATTAGTGGGATGTGATTCCTGATTGCCCTAGTCCATGTCTTCAATCATTTGATGAACTGTTTCCTCTTCCTGGAGATCATCAGGGGCAAAATTCACTAATATTCTGTAGTTTACTGTTTGAGGCATCTGAGTGGGAATCTTTGTTGAGATTGCAAACCATATTTCTTAACATTGAGCTTTCAGCTTCTAGAACTTCGATTTGCCTCTTTTGCTGCGCAAGGTGTCCATGTGTAATGTTCCCAAGTGGTTTTGCTTGGAACATTTAAAGTTTTTATGTTTTCTGGTTGTGGTTTTGTCAAACACTTTGAGGATTTGTCTTCTTAAGTTGCGCTAGGGTTTATCATGATGGTTTTTATTGAGTTTGCAGCAAGTAAATGATAGAGATATGACAACAATAGATACACAACAAGATGCAATACAAGAAATAGCCACAAATACCTCAGATCCGATTTTATTTATTAGAGATAGCTAACCTCCATACAATAGTAGAGCAGATCTGGATCATAGATAACAGAATAAAGTGTGGGGTTGATAATGCCTCCAAAGTACAATAGAAAGAAGAATATATAATCTTCCAAGAGCCTCCCCAAGGCAAATACCAAAGATCTCAAGACCCAACTCGTTCCCTTGCTGTAGGTGATGTCTTCTCTAGCAAAGTGCGCCCTCTCTGGCTGAAGCAAGCTAGGAAATTTGGCCTCCTCTTCTTTAGCCTCCAAACCACTGAAACCAACTGCCAATCTATAGATCGGGTGATATAGAACTCTTGTTATGAATCTCCTAGATGTTGGGAGTGATCTCACACTCCAACTCACTAGATCCACTATGAACAATGCACCCTCTTGAAGAGAAATACACCCCAACTGGATAATAGAAATGATATGCAGAAGAATACCCTCTTACACTGATGCAAAAAGGCGCTAGGGTGGTAGCAACTACTCCTGGAATGAGATCCGCTGAAGATCTAGCCTCCCCGAGGCAAATCGAACCTGTTCTCCTCAACTGGTGTGCCCAACCTGTTGAAAACCCTTATTGGTGCGCCCCCTTGTCAAAGCTGATGGCTGAAGTAGATCTGAACTGATGTAGAATGGTGAGGGAGGAATCTTTCACCTCCTTGGCCAAGCTTGGATCAAGAACAGGAGAATCTTTCACTCCCTTGTTGATCTCTATGGTTTATTCAATCAAATCCCTCAAAACCCCCAAGTACCATGGGCTCTCTAGCTAAGAAGCCAGACATCAAAATAACAATCAACATAATGAGAGAATAAAAGCCCCTATCTCTCTTTTAAACCCCTGTTCACCTTTTCTCTCCAAGTGACTTTTACTTTACTTTTAATATTCCTTCATAAAATCACTTTATTAATTAATTAACCTTTTTTCTCAAAAAAGTGATTAATTTGTTCTTATGGCTTCTCTGGTCACTGAAAGTCACTTTTCATCATTTTATCCTGTAGTGCTCTTCTCCCGATTCCGATGAGCTATTACACTAAGGTGTTTCTTCACATATTATTCCCAAAATGACAACCTTAGTGAATTTAAGTAAAATATGCTCAAGAAAAAATCAAACTTACGGAAATCATCGGAATGTAACGAAACCAAAGACAAGCTGCATGGAATGGATCCTGATGATGAAATATGATGAATAATGTGAGTCGGGCCCAATAAAACCCCTCAATACCTCCTGATCTCACTATCACCCTCAACTGGCTACTCTGACAGGCATCCCAATCTGTAACATAAGTAAATCCAAAAATGGGGACATTACACCATGATCAGTGCATTTTGGGATATGCATTGATTTTCATTAGCATGTACCTTAGTTGTCACAGAGAATATAGATGTGTTAGCACAATTTTCTGCACTTTGATCTGATTTAAAAACAACAATAAAATCAGCAAGAAAACCGTGTAATTTTAGGGAACAATGCCCCAAAGTGTCATGGACAGATCCCTCTCCTTTCGGGCTGGTGCTTGCCAACCTTAGGGGGGTGTCCCCAGGCCTTTTTTCCACTGTCTTCAACCTGTAAATCTGCACAATAAGACCATAAAAGCAACAACAAATAAAGATGTTTTTGGCTGTGATTAAACAATCAAAGGGTTTAAAATGTTTGTGGTGGAATCCTTGCAACGTTAGCTCAAAGAAATAATGACAGAAAGGACAAACGATATTAAATGGTAAAAAATAATCAAGATAATATGCTAATAACTTTTGGACCATGCACAAATAACAATCACAATACCAACAATCCGTGAGCGCTGGATATGAGCATAACAAGGTTCTATTTCTGAATTGCCAGGAGGCAGGTTACACCAAAGAGGCAGATTACAAAAACTTCATGTTCCTTGCACCTGGGAAGAGAAGCTAGAATAGAGAGAAAGAGAGAAAGAGAGAAAGAAATTTGATGGAGTATTCCATTGTTGAAGAAAACCCAACCTTGTGCCAATGGACAAGCCCTGCTAATATGGAGAAAGGGGACGCGTATCCCAAGAGAGTCGAAGAGGGAGAGGAGTCATGCACCTCAACTCAAAAGAGAGGGAAGCCATGCGCTAGTGCCATCTAGAGAGAAGTGGTGAGGCGCACGAGTCAAGGTGAGTGTGACACCTATGGATTCAAACGAGAGTGGAGGTAAGTCCAAGCTTTTTGAGTTTCATTGAGTCCACTTAAGAGTAACTGAGGTGTCACCGAGTGAGAAGTCCATGCATGCAATCATAAGTGAAGGAGAACTGATGGAGGAGAAGGGGGGAACACTAGTTCATTTAGGAGTTGGTTTCAATTAAAGTGACCATGAACTAGAGAGAGAGATGTGCCCTATCTGGGAGTGGAGTAAAGGGATGATGAAGTGGAAGAGAGGGGAAGTTAAGGGAGAGAAAGAGGGAGTTGAAGCGAAGGAGAGAGGGAGTTGAGGTGAGATGGAAGTGAGAGAAGAAAGGAGGCTCCCAAGTTGATTAGAGTGAGCATTAGTCCAATTGGTGACTAGGTGGGAGAGAGAGAGAGTGAAGTAAGAGAGAAAAAGGTAGGTTCCCCAGTTAACTCAAGCAATGCATCTCGTAATGATCACCATGCACCATTTCCCCTCTAACCCATGCATGTGCCCAGTTTACTGAAGTTTACTGAAGATACTCCGAGTTTAGACTCATGATTAAGAGAGAGAAAAGGTAGGTGCTCTAATGATGTGAGAGAAAAATGGTGGGCATTCTAGTTGACTCAATTAATGCATCTCGTAAACTCCTCCATGTGACACTACACCTCCTAGCTCAAGTATGTGCCCTTTCAACTCAAACATGGTCTCAGTCAACTCTAGTATCTACCACATCACCTTATGACTCAAGTATGCGCCTTAGCTTTGCCACTTGTCACTATTAGAATTTGTCACGTGTCATACTTCGAGGGTGCCACATGTCACCTCCCACGATTGCAACTTGTTGCATCTGGGAATTGCCAAATGTCAACTTTGTCAAATTGCCACGTGTAACGACTCACACTACATGACATATGTCGAAAAATAGAAAGTGCTTGCATGTTGATGAAATTAGGCTCATTGGACTCGGTTTTCTGCAATGAATTCGAATATGTGTTCAAATTCAACATGCAAGCCTCTGAATTGGGGTTGTTGTATGAAGTGTCATGCATGTAATCTAGATGAAGCTCTCTGGAATCCTGGGCTCACAAGGATTTTGAATATACCATCAAAATTGCCATGCGGATCTCTAAACTCTGTCTCTTCAAAGTAGGAGAATTGCTAAAAATAGACATCTCTAACCAATCTTCTGAAAAACTGTGCATACTCTGTCTCTGAACAAGGAAATCATCACCGAACCATCTTGTACTTGACCTCAACTAACAACCAACTTTGGCTCAAAACCAAGCCGCCTCTGTGAACCTGTTTGAATGCCAACCATATAGAACATGCTGGCTCCTAACCCCCAAGATTTTCAAATGAGAAAATCCAGGGGTTAACAAGACGTCTTGTTACTGTTGATAAAATCCTCATGCCTATGCAATACTCTATGCATTTCTCGAATTTCCTTGTAATCCATGTTCCAAATCTTCCACAGATTCTCAAACAAAGAGTAGATAGTAAACTCCCAAAGGACCAATTCCAATAGGGAAAGCCAAGCCTTTCCAATTAGTAGGCACAACAAGTACCCAACAGGTCGAAATGCTTAGGCTTCCCTTGTTCAATCTTGAGGGTTTGTGGGTGAGGGTGTCTCCTTGACGATTTAGAGCCCTCAGGACATGGAAAAAGGTGATATCCTTAAACCGAAGAGTCTCCTTTTTTATTTTCGCGATGAGGCTGGTTAGCTTACTATCAGATGGGATTTTCTTGTTGTTCATGAGATTGATAATTATATTTGAATTGGCAGTAACAATTAATGTCTTCACTCTAGCCGCATTTATAGAGAGAAGTCCCTAGAGGAGAGCATACGCCTCAACGTGGTTGTTTGTGGTTGTCCCTATTCCATTCACAAGACAGTTCTCATTTACACCCGGGATCAAGGATGACTCCCTTCGCACCTGGCACCCTTGTTACTCGAACATTCTTGCTACTATTGTTGGGATTGGTTTCTTCATCCATGATACAATGACTGTCCTTTACTTAACATTGATCTTCAACCCAACTTTTTTCCAGTGTATGGGTTCTAACATATAATGCATACATAGTGCTACCAAATTAAACTTGTCATTTAACTTAACTTATGTGAATCATTAAATATCCTATCTCCATCTTTTTGTTAGATTTTCTTTACTTATAGAGCAGTAGTGTTACCGGTGTTCTTTTATTCCTTTATTATTAACAATTATATCATAAACTGAACAATAATAACAACATAAATAATAGACAAGAGTACACAAGAGATTTATCCTGGGAAAACCCCAAATGGGGGAAAAACCCAACAACCTTTCTTAGATAGATTCTGTCCACAATAGTCCAACCATACACCAACTCTCAAGAGCAACATACAAGAAAGAAACCCTAGCACTAGGCTAGTGCATAGGCTAGTGTTCCTAGCTGTAGCAACAACACCATACAAGTAGAGTGCACCTCCTCAGAGAGATAGCGCACAAGAGAAAGCCACCACCAAGAATAACCAAGAACCTCAGATACTGCTGCATTGCGTCTTCTTCTCCTCCTCCTTAAACTTGCGCCTTCTTCTTCATGAGAGAGTGAGTGTGAGTGTGTACAAATGAGCTAGACGTCTCCCTTATTTATAGTCTTCAAGTCACCTGGTTGGGCCGACTTCTTCTCCAGGGATCTTATTTTCACTTTATTCTTTTCCTTGTGGGCCAACTTCTCTTCTGGGGTATTCTTCCGTTGTTCAATGGTCTTCTTGGACTTTTGGAATCTTCTTCTCTTTTAAGAAAGGTTGTCTCGAGGAAAGTTCCTCCTGTAACTACCAAACATCAACACTCCCTCTTAGCCAAGGAGGTATCTTTCCATGATGTCTTCATCTAGTAGTCCACTGACTACTCAACAATCAACTAGTAACACACAACTACTACCATGCCATCGATAGCTCGAATCATCCATCACAGTCTCTGCGATCAAGCTGCACACAGCTGCTCCCAAGTGATCTGGTAGTCTCCATGGCAATCAGCGAGTAACACACAACTACTACAATGCCATCCAATAGAACGCGATTGCGCCAAGCCATAGTAGTACACACCTACTTTATGGTGATACACAATCATCGCTAGTGGTACATAACCACTGCTAGTAGCACACAACTACTATCCAATGATACACAATCACTGCCAATGGAACACATCCATCGTAGTAGCACACAACTACTGTCTAGTTATACACAATCACTGCCAGTGCAACACATCCACCGTAGTAGCACACAACTACTGTCCAGTGATACACAATCACTGCCAGTGGAACACATGCATCGTAGTAGCACACAACTACTGTCCAGTGATACACAATCACTGCCAGTGGAACACATCCATCGTAGTAGCACACAACAATTGTCTAGAGACACACAGTCTCCGCCATAGTCTCACGACTATGCGTGTGATGTTTCTTCTCTCATTGGGTCTGACAATGCATTACCCCTCAGTCACCTCACATGACTGATCTAGGGAACCCTTGGCTAGAGGGGTTAGCCGGCAGGAGGAGAAACAACACACCTCCCTCTCAACCATGGTGGACATTTTGCATCACGCCAAGCTTGTCTCTGAAGTACTCATACTTCACTCTAGACAGAGGCTTGGTGAGAATGCTCGCTATCTGCTCATCCGTGGACAATGGATATGTACTGGATCTCCAGAGCTCCTCTCTGCACCATGTCTCGAATGTAATGATATTTGATCTCTATGTGCTTTGACTTGTCATGAAAGGCAAGATTCTCTGAAATCTTCATGCAACTTTGATTGTTAGATTGTATCAAAGTTGGCTCCAACTCTAGATCAAATATCCTTGCAAGCAACTTTCGAAGCCACATTGCTTCACGACTTGCCACACTAGCTGCGATATACTCTGCCTCTGCTGTACTGAGTGCCACTAATGTCTGCTTTCTGCTCAACCATGAAATCATACCTGATCTCAAACTGAAGCAACATCCAGATGTGCTCCTTCGGTCCACTGCACTCCCTGCCCAGTCAGAGTCTGTATATCCCTACAACTTCACATCTCCACCTGAGACATATCTCAAACCGTATCCAATTGTACCACGTAGGTACCTCAACATATGTTTTGCTGCCATCCAATGTACATGTCTAGGTTCAACCATGTATTGACTCAACATATTCATTGCAAAACATATGTTCGGCCTGGTGTTCACTAGGTACATCAAGGATCCAATCAGTTGTTTGTACATCGTGGGATCCACCAAATCTAAAGATGAATCACTCAGGAGCTTCAAATTTATCGTCATATGTGTGGCAATGGACTTGCAGTCCATCATTTTGAATCTCTGCAGGATCTCAATAGTATATTTTCCTTGGCTAAGGAAAATCTCATCTGGCATCTGCCACACCTCCAATTCCAAGAAGTAATGCATCAGACCTAGATCCTTCATCTCGAACTCTGAAGTGAGCTCCCTCTTGCACCCAACTATGAGCTTCTCATCACTTGTTAGAAACATGTCATCCACATATAGGACCAAGATTAAAGGTTGGGATCCGCATATAGGACAACCACCTGTTAGAAATAGGTCATCCACATATAGGACAACCACTCTCAACCTTGTAATAAAGGTTGGGATTTGCATCACTCTTGGTAAATCCCAAGCTCATCAGGTATCTATCCTGGCATACGATGTCTTGGGTGTTAAATTTGGTAGCATCGACAATCATTTTCCAATGAGAGGCCATATGGGCCACCTTGAGGCTAGCCAGGGAGATTTGGAGAATCGACCAGTCTTGTGAGGTATTGACAAAAGCCAGGGGGAATTTACAACCTCTGTGAGTCAAACCAAAAGTCAGGATGAACGAGATGCTATGTAAGTCTAATGAAAAAGTCAGGGGGAATGTACAAGCTCTGTGAGCATAGACAGTCGCGTGCGAAAGTCATGGGGAATGTACAACCTCTGTGAGCATACACAAACTAGTGCAAAAGTCGAGGGGAACGTACAACCTCTGTGAGCATACACAAACTAGTGCAAAAGTCAGGGGGAACGTACAACCTCTGTGAGCCTAGTCAAGCCTTGTGAGCCATGAGCAAAAGTCAAGGCATCTAGCAAAAATTAGGTTGAATGTAAAATTCCTACGAGCTAGAAACAAACGATTTTACTGATATTGCAAATGATGTAAATGTATTAATCTAGTGCGTTGGCACGTGTAAAATTATCCACCATGAAGAGAAATTTGAATTGCCATGGTAAGAGTTGATTTGAATGAGTTGTTAAACTCATGTTCTAAAGAGTCGAGTTGTAAAAAGTCAAAGTTGCATGTCTAGGTCAAAGTCAAAGTTGTCAAGTTTGTTGCATGTTGCATGTCGCATGCATGCATGACATGTGCATACTGAGTTAGTTTGCATGCATTGTCAAGTCAAGGGCGAGTTGTAATTGAAGTCTCAAGTCAAGTTCTATTCTCAAACTCATGTCCAAGGTCTATTTTCTGAAGTGTAAAGTCGAGTTAGGAAAACATGCATTCAAGCTCCTAATTCGAGCCTTCCTCCTTCACCTCTCCATGCCTTTATATGAAGAGGTCGACCCTCATTCTAGATACAAGGTTTTTGGAGCGTGTGGGTGAGCAACAAGTGTGTTATACAGTGTGAGGGAGACAAAGCAAGTTGGCTGCACGTATATCAGTTAGCAGACAGCGTATATCAGTTAGAAAGGCAATGTATATTCCTATTAAGAAATGACAACATATCAATCAAAGAAAGGACAACATATCAATCAAAGAAAGGACAATATAACAATAAAAGAAAGGACAACATATCAGTCAAAGAAAGGACAACATAACAGTAAAAGAAAGGCAACATATCAGTCAAGGAAAAGGGCAGCATATCAGTCAAGAAAGGCTGCGTATATCCCTGTTAGGTGAGGTTGTATATCAGTCCTGTAAAGGACAACAAAGCAACACCTAGGCAGCGTGTGGTATCTTCCACAATGCTGGTCAATAAAAAGAGATTATATCAGCCAAGTCTCTCTACTTCTAAAAGGTCTTACAGTCTAGTTTAAGTCGTCTTGGTAAGCTCATTTAAGAGCAGATTTTTCATGGTGGATATTTGTAAGCGATCATACATTATTAATGGATTAAAGGAAGATCGTTTGCTGGGGTTTTTCTCCTTGTACAGGGTTTCCCCAGGGTATATGTGTTGTTGATGTGCATGCTTATGTATCTACATTGTTATTGTTATTCGATTATGATTCTATATTGTTGAAATGTATTAAGTTGGAATCAAAGTGTTGAAGAATTAAATAAATAATCTGCATAAGAAATCAAGCTCATAATTTAACATGGTATCAGAGCTTAGGGTGTGATAAGCTTGTTGAAGTGCAGCAACAGGTACACACAGATCCAAGCAAGCTTGATTAAGTTTCCAGTGTGAGTTCCATGGCATCCTCCATTTCAGTCAGGGCCGAGGATAGGCTCGAAGGAGTTGCCAACTTCAATGTGTGGAAGCTCCGGATAACAAATATTTTGCAGGAGCGTGATCTTGAGCAGTATGTGACCACAATGGTGGAGGGACCCACTACTAATGTAGGAAGAGCGATCTTCAAGAAGACTCAAGCAAAGGCCAAGTGAATCATCTTTGACTTCGTTAATGACTGCCAAGGACTGTATGGATACCTTGGTGAATCTGTATGAGAAATAGGCTCAAAGTCAAAAGAGGACACTTAAGCACAAGTTTAAGTATTTGAAGATGGAGAAAGGTGAATCAATAGCATCTTTCTGTTCTAGAATAGCTCAGATCAGAGATCAACTTCTGGTCATAGGTGTCACAGTGGACGATGATGATTTAGTGCAGGCCATATTTGATGGTCTTCCTTCTTCATGTAAGACCTTCTTATCCAGTGTGAGTGGGAGAGAGATTCATCCCACGTTTGAGAGGTTATGGCATGATTGCCTCTAAGAGGAGAGTTGCACTGCTACTAGGAGCGAGCCAACCAAAGAAGAGCATTCTACACTAGCATCAAGATTCAAGGGAAAGAAGAAAATCATTTTCCAGAAAGGCTCTCAGAGGAAGTCAAACACCAAAGGTACGTTCAAAGGAAAAAGTATTGATACATCTAAGATTAAATACTTTAGTTGCAATAAGTTGGGTTATTTTGCTAGAGACTGCTGCTATAGGAAGAAAAATCCAAGGAAAGGGAAACATCATGCCTCAACTGCTGAGGATGATGAATCCAAAAGAAAACATAAAAGTCCTCCTAATGAGAGAGAAAATAGAAAAGAATATTACCTGGTTTCTACCATATCCTGTTCAGTTTTCACGGGGTCGAAAACTTGGTTAGTAGATAGTGGTGCATCAAAGCACATGACAGGGTACAAGGAGATCCTCTCAGATTTCAAGACAAAATCTTTTGTAGAATAGATTGAGCTTGGGGATGACAAATGTTACAAGATAGAGGGAGTAGGCTCTATCTCCTTCAGATTGGAATCTGGGGCTAGAATTCATGTTGATGAAGTATTATATGTTCTAGGGCTCAAGAAGATTCTTCTATCAGTTGCAACCCTTGAGGACAAGAGATATTGGGTGATCTTCAAGGACAGGAAGGCACTATTGTGGGCTAAAGGTAGCCACTTGAGTACAACAGAACCCATTGGGACTCGCAGAGGAGGATTGTACGTCGTGACAGGATAGTCAGTTCAGGCATTGGCTCATGATGCGACTAGCTCCAGTGAGTTGTGGCAAATAAGACTTGGACATCTTCATTACAAAGCAGTTCCAGATCTGTAGAACATTGTATGTGGCATGCCCTCTATTTCTCTTAGTAAAAATCAAATTTGTAAAGGATGCATGCTAAGTAAAAATATAAAGAAAACATTTCCTAGTAGTGACAACAAAGCTCAGGGTATCTTAGATTTGGTTCATTCTGATGTATGTGGTCCCATGTCATCTCCCTCACTCAGTGGTTGTTTGTATTATGCCATTTATATTGATGATTACTCAAGAAAATGCTAGATATATTTCCTTAAATCTAAAAGTGACACATTTGATAAATTCAAAGAGTATAAAGCCTTTATTGAAAAGCAGACAGGGAAACACATCAAAACCCTTAGAACAGACAATGGAGGAGAATTTGAATCTCTCTAGTTTGAGGATTTTTGCAAGGAAGCAGGAGTCAAGAGACAGTTGATTGTGCCATATAACCCTCAGTAAAATGGAGTTGTTGAGAGGAAAAATAGGACAATTTGTGAGGCAGTGAAAGCCATGATATTTGACCAGGATCTGCCAATTTTTTTATGGGCAAAAGCTACCTCCATTGCCGTGTATATTTAGAACAGGGGTCCACATGCTATCTTGAAGGACAAGACTCTTGAAGAGCTCTTCTCAGGGATCAAAACTGAAGTTGGGCATCTAAGGATATTTGGGTGTTCAATGTACATTTATGTCCTTAAGGAAAAGAGGACAAAGATGGAAACCTCAAGCAAGAAAGGGGTTTTTGTGGGGTACAACGAGAACTTCAAGGCTTACAGGATATATGTACCAGGTCAGAGGCAGATAGAGGTAAGCAAAGATGTGACTTTCCGTGAGGAAGCCGCATTGAAGAAATCGAGAGAGCTTCAGCAGGAATCAAAAGTAGTTCAACCAACTTCACCCTCTTCTGAAAATGAAGAGTCAGATGATCAGAGGGAGGAACTTCATGAAGGACCAAGTGATGAGCCTCTAGAACCTCTTGAAGAGTTAGAAAGAACTCTTGAAGAACCTCCAGCCAAAAGGAAGCTAGGGTGGCTTAAAGAAACAATGCAGGAAGCAGAAAAGATAGTTGCTCCCAAAGGAACTTCCAGGGAAAGTAAGAGGCCTCATAGGTTTGGAGGCTATGTTGCACTGATGAGCAACATCAGTGATGCCGAACCTTCTTTATTTGAAGAAGTAGATAAATTACAAGTATGGAAGGATGATGCTTGAGGAATACAGGTCAATTCTAAAGAACAATGTCTGGGACATTGTGCTGAGGCCAAAGGCCAAATCAATGGTCTCTTCCAAATGGATCTATAAGATCAAACATGCAGCTGATGGGAGTGTGGAAAAGTTCAAAGCAAGATTTGTAGCCAGAGGCTTCACTCAGAAAGAAGGAATT
>JZKD02S0189388.1:237902-270234 GCA_000966675.3 Picea glauca | reverse complement strand
TGGCAAAAACGACATGCTAGAGCACCCAAATCGAAAATATAACCATAACAATCAGCTTGAAAGTTCATGAACTGTTGGCTGTTATAAAACAGCAGAAAACTAAAACAAAGACAGTCAAAACTTAGAGCCTTTGCTTGGTCAAAGACAGACCAAGAAGGCAAGCTGATAGGACCTGGAATTTTCACACTATCCACAAATTAGGCTGGCATGTTGCAACAAGCGAAGATTAGCCAAAATATATCAACAAAACAATTCCCACTAGATAGAATGGAGATGCAATATTACTTATAGGTTTGTTATGGGAAAGGCAATGGAAGAAAAAAACCACAAAAAATGACAGTACTACATCGATCATTTCAACCCAACATTTTAAATCAAGATACAAGATTACCTGAAATTGAGTATGCCTTAGAAAGAAAACAATCATTAGCCCAACCAAGGACAAGCTCACCTAGGCTAGGATGCGAGACAAGGAGATGCAGGGTGCCCAAAGAAGAATGTTTTTGCAGGACCTGACAAGCATGTGGTTTAGGGGATGTAGGAACAGAGCACAACTTCTTGCTTCATTGTGAGGAGTCTGTGATGGAGGGAATCAGTTGGAGAATGGTATTCCAGGACAGACAACTTGAAGATATTGCAGAGGGCTTCAAGGATGATGCACCTAAGAGACAAGTTGATGAGGTCATGGCAGTCTGGCCCATCCCAAGGGGGTTGCCCAGATAAGTAGCTTAGTTATTCATTTTGGGCAGGCCTCATGAACGATTCCTATTTACTATTTATTTCCTATTGTAGCATTCCTGCATTCTGATTTCTCACTTTTGCAAAGGCTCGTTCTCGCAAAGATGCGACTTTTCTATCCCATAGATCAGTTGGCCTCATGAACATTTAATAAAATTCTATTCTATTCTTATTTCTCTGAAAAATGAAAGATGGGGTTCAAAACTATACTATTCTATCTTTTATATACATATAGCCTCAAATATATGGCCCCTATTTTTAAAATAAAAACACATGTCCAATATTGTCAATTTTCACATGCAACTCTATGTGACTAATTTTCAGATCTGAAACTTGCTTCCTGTGAGCCAACAGTAAAATCCTAGCTGTTATCATTGAACAATTTTACACTGAAAATTATTGACTGAAATTATATGCAGCGGAAACACAAAAGATCAGAGATGAGTCATCAACACCACTGAGACACAAATTTCTGTTCTGTAACCTTTATCAAATTCAGAAAATTTGAGGGAAAACCCAGCCCTCTTGGTCATCACACTTTGACCAAATCTGGGGACAACCTTGTCCTCCTTAAAATAGAAAAAATCAGCAGAATACAAACTCAGCAAAATACCCGGAACAATTCCAATCTGTAGATTTGCTACAGCTACCGAACTGCCAACTTTCTGCAGCTGTCGAATCACCCGCGGCTATCAAAACTGCCGCTTTCTGTAGCTACTGAATCCTATGGCTACAGAACCACCCATGGCTACCGAAACTGACACTTTCTGTAGCTACCGAAACATGCGGCTATAGAACCACCCGCGGCTACCGAAATTGCCACTTTTGTAGCTACCAAAACCTGCGGCTACAGAACCACCCGCTGCTACCTAAACTGCCACTTTCTATAGCTATCGAAACCTGCAGCTACAGAACTGTCGCGGCTACAAAACTAGTGACTTTCTGCAGCTACCGAAACCTGTGGCTACAGAATCACCTGCCGGCTACAAAATCACCTCGCTGAAATCACTATGCCTCCTAGCATAAGTGTTTACTCACTTATGCTAACTCCATGATGTTTCCACACACTCTACACAATATGAAATGTCACAATGACCTCTCTCCTTTATATACGAACCTTAGGGGTCATGATAGAAGCCCCTTCGCAAGTCAACACCAAATTAGGCTTTTTTGTGAGTGTGAAGCCCTGACACAAACCCACAAAGCGCATCACCAAATTCATGAAGCCCCAGCTTCATTCCAATGGCAGTTTTCTCCAAACGAAGAGTGTAATGTGGTGCCCAGGACGATTCCCACATGGCTAACACCTAGGGCCATGTGAGAATACCTGCCCGAAGCTACAAAAATCAACAAATATTGTGGCCAATTGAACAGATACAGCTCTTAAAAATACTTGATGTGACTACATCCCAATAACCTCTATTTCAAGCTTCCAATAAAATTGCGTATGACCATTAAAAAACTGTTAGACCTTTATAAAATTGTAGTTTTCTCAACATTTCCAAGTCATACAGCCAAAAGTGAAAGAGAAGGGGGTAGGTTTCAAATAATATCCAAAACAGTTTAATTTGATACAACATTATTTTAATGTTTAAAGTAAAATATATGAAACTCAATGGACCTTTGAGGGCGCCACCACCATGATGCAGATTTGCAGAGATATCAGTTCAAATAGGCTTCTTTGAACAGTAGGATTGATCTGAGTTGAACAAACAGGTGCTGACAGGGTGCCATACTAAGGTAATGAATGCTGCCTGCAATTGATTCAGAAATCTCAATTGAGCCTGACATAAACAGTTGCTACACTATTTGAGCATCACAGAGTCGATACGTAACATGGATATGTACACTGCTTCAGAAAACGTATTCTCTTGTGACGTTTGTGTGTTACCTGGTTCCTTACTGTTGTGACATTTTTGTGTCACCCAGTTCCTTTCTCTTGTGACATTTGCAGAAATGACACATCTCATTATATTTTCAGTCTCCTAAAAATATTCCTGCAGTACGAGGGAGCAAATATAGCCAGATGCATATTTGGGCAGGGACTGATTTATTGAGTCGAAGCATACTGCCCAGACTCCAGTATTTTATGCACATGCCTGATCTCTCTAACATTGCCCTCTTGGAAAATTTGCTGTCCATATTCAGTGTTGGTGAATACTACAACTGGATACCCATTTGCACTTAGAGTACTCTCTGCTTTTTCGTCAAGTAGTTTGACAGATTCAACTTCTTAGGGTTCCTTCTGGCAATACAATTCCTTGAAATTTGAGGAAAGAAATGATGGCTCTAATAGCTTACCTTGTGAGCTACAATGCTTGCCTTGGTTCTGATCTTGGAAACTGTCTATCTGTGGCAGAAGTCCATTTGGCAGCTTCAGTTTGGGTGGTTCCCCTCTCTTCTTCTTCTTCCCTCTCTGTGCATTGTTCAGCAATCCTTCCTATGTTGCTGGAAGCAAATCTGGCACTCCCTTATGCTTTTTTGTGTTTGCTTGCTGAATTTTTAGGGTGGAAAGCTGCCCCCTCAGTAGATGCATCTCTCTACAGTCTCCCTTCTTTGCTTAAATTCATGCCCATTTCTACTTCACTCCCCTTAAAATATGAGCAAATCCTAGCATCCATTTTTTTTAGTGACATTATGCAGGTGGCGATACATTCAATTATGCAGAACGATGTTGGTCTATATTAGGGCAACTTTTTCCATCGATGAGGCAAATTTTGTTTTTATTTATTTTTCTTCATAAAAATATCGACCTTGTACATTGTAAAGTAATTCATATTTTTATCTAGCAGGAATATGAAAAAAAGTTACATGAGATAAAGGAGAGTCTGCAAGATATTGAACACTCTCATGTGTGGCCATTTCAAGTGAGTATTCTATTTTCTATTATCTCACATTATGGTTTTAGTTTTGTTCTTGAATGGGAAGAGTCATAGCATTTTTGTTCTTAAATGGGGTGTCATATTGTTATGTAATATGGAAATAATCTGATGTTTGTGTTCGTCTTTAGTGCTGGTGTGAAACAGATAAAGCAGCATATCTTCTTCGCCAATATTTCTTCAATAATCTGCATGACCGAATAAGCACTCGGCCATTTCTGAGTATGATTGAAAAGAAGTGGCTGGCTTTCCAGGTATAGGGAATATTGTGCAACATCTTGCAGCAGTTTCATCTGTTTTCCTTAATTTTTTTCTGTGAATCTAGATTGTAGAACATAGTTCACCGTAGGAAATACTGCAAGCTAGTAGTATTTCCCAGGTTGAATTTGCTCTTCTAGTCTTGCCAGATCTGATCACTGACACAAGCTCTGTGACTGCACAGATGCTATATGCTTTGAAGCAGAGCCATGAGCGCGGGGTTTGTCATGGTGAATCTCGTTGACATTTGGATTCTGCTTTGTAGTATCTTAAAATCTTAGGATGCCATACCTTATAAAAATCCAAGTCCATGGCTTTTACAGGTGATATAAAGTGTGAAAATGTACTTGTGACCTCTTGGAATTGGCTGTACCTTGCTGACTATGCATCTTTCAAGCCAACATATATTCCTGATGATGATCCTTCGGACTTCTCTTTTTTCTTTGACACTGGAGGAAGACGCCGTTGTTATCTTGCACCAGAGGTTGGTTGAACTAATATTTTGTATTTTTCCTTAATGATTTTCTTGGTATCCTCTTTCAGTATTGTCTGGTAGCCTCCAATTATACTGCAAGGTTATTGAAAATTTTCTTCAGAAGTGTATATTAAACCAGTATATAATTTGAAATATCCTTCTTGAAATAACATCTATGACATGGGAACATAAAGTGTGTTTCTAAAAAAAAGATGACTATCTAAAATGTGGAGGTGTTCTATGTGTTTCCTCTCTTGACATCTCATCTTGCATTATTCTCATCTTCTCCTTTTTCAATCATCTCTGTCACAATGTCTGAGATGTTTCCCTCAAGCTGGAGGGTTGGCTTATCTACCTCTCTTGGGTTTTGTGGAATGTTGGGATATGAGATTGATACTGCAGCACTGCCCATCCTGACATCCAAGTTTGAAGGAGGGAGGAAGAAGCAGATGATATGTTGGTTATGGCTCGGGATGCTCTGTACCCTCTGAAATAGGCTCCCTGACAGTCTAGCTGATGGTCTTTGCATTTTATTGCGGATTTTGCAGTTTCTATCTATTCTTGGGCATCCTGTTTCCTTGTATTTCTGCTGAAGCAACTGTATAATGTATTGGTTACTTGCATTTTTGGGTTGCCATGTAGCTTGCTGATTTCATGAATATGCTAGTTGCAAGAGACTGCACAATCCCAGTTACCATCTATTGTTTCTATTTACACATTCTTATGGTAAAAGGTCTTCAATCATTCCAAGTAGGACTTTTCTCTGGTGTTGCAGAACTGGATTTGACAATAACTTGGCCAGGGTCCAAACTATTGACTCAGAAAAACTCGATTAAAAATTTGGCAAACAATAAAAAGTACATAAAATTGATTTTCTTTCAGCTAAATTAAGATATAAGCTTAGAACATCAAATAATCACATTACCACAAAAATATTAGAAGAAGATACATATATAAGAAGGCCAATCATATAATCATACATTAACTGTTGCTGACAGTCAAGAGTCAAAATAAAATTACATATTAAAACACAAATATAATTCTATCTAGTATCTACTATAGTGATGCATGGGAGTGCCCCCCCTCGTTCTTGAAGTGCACTCTGGACGGGAGTGAGGTGAGATGGCTCCCGAACTAAAATGGGATGTTCTGTGGTGCCCCAGCTAGTGTTTGCTATGTTTATGAGAAGCTTTGCTTAGGATATGCTGTTAGGGTATTTCATTTCAAGCTTGGGATGAGTTGATTTGTTGTACTACAATCATCTTTCATGTGAAATACAAAGAGATGTGTTGGCTGCCCCAAATTATGTTGCAAATCTGATGTATATGGATCTGATATTGGGTGAACTTGTTCGTTTTGTTATTCTGATGTAATGAACAACTGGTCTGAATGCTAAGCTGATTTAGCATGTTTAATGTGTACTTTCAGATCTAATTTCACTATTGATTGGTAATATAATTTCCAGATCTAATTTGTGCGTTAGATCTTGCCCTAATGGTTGTTGAAATGATCTAACCTAAGTTGTAGGAAATGCCTAGTTTGGCCACATCCCAGTACTAGAGAGTTGAAACACCTGGAAACATTGAAACGAGTACGAAAGGCCACTTACCATACTGTATGGCATTTCCAAATTTTGAAACATCATATGGTATGGCTGGTGGCATTTCCAAGGCATTTTAGCCATTTCCAGTGATGTTTTTTTGCAAGTTTCCAAGCTCACCTAAGTGCCTAAGAAGGGTGTGGGACCCATAGGAAAATGTCTCATCAAATCCATGCCAATGTCTGTTTAAAACAAAACAAAGATAGGGGATTGAGTTTTGAGGAGCTTGTCACCTTGGTAATTTTTTTAGGATGTTTGAGAGTGTGGGTTCCAACCTCATTGGGCTTCACAAGGAGAAACTAGAATTTCATATCCCATTCAGAATTCAATAGACTTAATATTTTTCAGGATTTTGGGTTTGGTAGGATTGAAGCGTTTCCATTGAATTCTATCATGTATGAGGGTATGGGATTGGCATTAGTTAAGACCACCAAACTATGAGATTTTGCATCATGTAATCGTCCATGAGTTAATATAGGCGTGGGTCTCCTTCTAATATGTCATTCATGTGTATCATTCTTATTTTCTTGCAACATAATATATTATTTAAAAAGAACTCTATATCTATATTTTTTGTATTTTTTATATACGATGTTTCCCCCATGTACCCATTTTGGAGGGATCATGTTTCCAGGCATTCCCTTTTCGGAAACGTGTACACGTTTACATGTTTCATGCAACTTAGGATCTAACAGTTTTGTATCTGTGGTGTCTACACTTTGTATGTTACCTATGATGATTTGTTGTTGCAGAAATTAGAGAAATTAGATGCAACTTAGGGCTAGAAATGTTTTGAGTCTACATTCGCGACCTTATTTGAGGGCTGAATTTTTTCATGGTTGTAGCATCTCTTACTACACAACCCCCTCCTGATAAGCCTCAATTGTTCTTGGAGGCCCCGTCAAAATTGACATTCACCCAACCATGTGAAGGAGAAATCCAAGAAACAGGGTGATCGTCCTTCGACGAGGGAATTCACTGATAGAATAGATTCAAGGACCTCAAAATTTCATTCTTGCGAGTATATTAAGGCTTTCAACTAGATTACTTTGACTGATTGTACCAATGCTGATTTGTCCCTAATTCTCCCTTGTTCTGCAGTGTATTCTTTCCTTAAAAAATTGAGCATTGCGAGCCTTCCATAAAAACCATATAATATAACTAGGGCCCAATTCCCAAAGGGATACAAGACTGGAGAATTTCTATGGAGGCTTCTTCCATTCTAGAAAAAAGACTTCACTTCATTTACAACAGGTGTGCTTTGACCTGTGAACCTTTGCCAACCCTCCCATACCTATCTGGTAAAGGAACAATGAATAAGTAGGGGAGTGTTGTCTTCCCCATTTGATTTGCATCCTGAACAAAATATATGACCTTGAATTCCTTTGTCTCAAGGCTTCTCCTGCTTTTTTTTTTCTCATGGTTGCTAAGCAAGAGAATGCTGCCACCTTTCCCCAACACTTGGGGTGCCAAAACTTTGGATTTTTGGATGATCATTGCCTTTAAAAGGGATGTCAAGTGCCCTTGTTTAATTGTGTATTCCTTGGATGGTGAAGACAATCTCAAAAAACCTATCTCTTCTTTGACAGGAATCTGCCTTTCATGAAGAAGTCTTTTGAAATTCTCAATTTACTCAATTGTTAAATTTATAGGCCAATCTGTTAGATAATGCCACAATCTATGAAACAAAGGGTTGCCGCACTTCTAAAAGTGAGATACTTTTGATCAGTTCTAGAGGTAATGTTCTTTCTTATGTCTTGGAATTAAAGGCTTGAGTTAATAGAAGAGAAGCCATTCCAAGGATCTTCCCAAGGATTCATTTGTCCTTCTTTGACTTCCCATATACTTCGATCCACTTTAAGAGCAAAACACGTAGACATACTGTTCTAGATAGGGGGACCTCTAGGATAGTTAGTCATAGCTACATTCCCTTTATTTTAGTCTTGTGCATACATTGTTTCTTGATTGACACTGTTTCATTGCCATTCCAAGCTTGTAACTTTGGGTAGATTCACATTGAACTTTTGGTGTCATGATTGAATTTGGAGTTGATAATCTGGTCCTCTTTGGTGACAATACATGGAGATTGGTAAGGAGGATTTCAGTTTAGTTGGTGACAATATTCATGTTGAGATGCAGTGTATGAAGATGTGAAGTCATAGAAATGTGTTTGATGGCTCCTCGACCTGGTGAATTGTCCATTTTGATTTAGTCATGGCCTTTCTTGTTGTTGGGTAAATGATTCATTTGTGTTGTCTTTTGTCTAATTAAGAATAATTGTTAAAGTTGTTAGTGTGATCATATCTCGAAGAGTTAATTTGAGACTGAGACAATTCTTGTTGAGTAAATTTAGGGGGTGTTTTTTGAGTGATTACAAGAGCTAGTTGTTTTATGAGACAACTCTCATTCATCTATAAATATATGTGTTGATAATGAATAAGATTGAGTTGGTGTGCATTATTGTTAAATTCTTGTCTTCCTCCATTATTGCCAGTGTTAGTAATTTTTCATTTGGTATCAGAGCCACGTCCAACCCACCATGCCGTAAACTCACTTCATCACAGTCACTTGCACAAAGGTTTGAAGCAGTTTGATTTCAAGAGTCGAATCCATTGAGAGGACTAGTTGAGCATATGATGAATCTGCCACTAGGATCAAAACTAGGTGTAGACACTATAGCCCATGATTGTTGCAACTGGTATCTGTAAACAAAGGAGTACTTTGGAACACACCGAGTCATAGAACAACTTGTGCGAAGGGTGATCGTGTGTAGAGGCTTGAATGTTCTCTTAGGCTTCATCTTCTTTCATTCCTAAATAATAATTACATATATTTGAACCCACGTTGTTGTACTATATACAACAGGGTTAGTAGTGAAAGAGCACAATTAATTTTGTGAGTGTGATATCCTAGATGATGAGACAATTTGAAGTTCACCGTTGTATGGGAGCTTGCAATTGAAGGGTATGATTATCCTTATAATGAAGAATATAAGGCATTGGATTGTAATGGAAAACAATCTTTAAAAGAGCTTATAAAGAAAGATAATGAAGTGCTTTCACTCATAGGAAGTGTAGTTTGATTTATCAATATTTCCAAGAATCAATGTCACTGAATCATCTAAAGAAGCATGGGATATATTAATGAACACATATGAAGGAACAACAACAACTAAATTGCAAACATCAATAAGAAAATTTGAAAATGCTAAGATGTGTGGTAATGAATTAGTGAATGATTATATCACAAAAATGCAGGATCTTGTTAATCAAATGAGGTTGCTATGCGGAGATACTCTAGAAAGAAAAATGCTTGAGAAAATTTTCAGAAGTGTTGTGCTTAAATTTGATATGATCTCCACCAATATTCTAGTCTCCAAAGATTTAAACACAATGAGAATTGATGAATTGAGTGGTTACTTTCTAGTTGGGAGAAAACACTGCAAATGAGCACATAGACAAGGCTTTTTTGACAAGGTTTAGAGGAAGAGGAAGAAGTGGAGGACAATATCATAATCAAAGCTATCAGAATCGGAATCAACATCGACAACAATCACACAATTGACATAATTATCAGGGAAATGCATCCCCCCTTAAGAGGCGAAGGCATAGGAAGAAGTCCAAGTTAGTTTGTCAGAGGAAGAAGCAAAGAAGGATCTTGTGGAAGAGGAAGAGATGGGTCTAGAGAAAGATATAGAGGATAATATTACCAATGTAACAGATTTTGTCATTTAGAGAAAGATTCCAAGATAAAATGCATGATTTGGCAAATAAAGGTGCCTATTCCATTGTTGAAGGAACCATGAATGAGAAGTTGTTTATGTCGATTTTAATGGCACACTATGAAGAAAGTGAGGCTTGGTGAGATGTTCAACACATTTGAAATCTCAAGAGAAATTGTTTAAAGGTAAAGGTACAATGACTATTCCAACATTGAATGGAAAAAATAAATCTATTTATGATACATTGTTGACACTAGCATTGAAAAAGAACCTACTTTTTGTAGGCAGATGATGGAGCAAAATTACGGCTTAGTGTTTAATAACAAAGAATGTTTAATCATGGACAAGATCAACATAAATACAGTTGTGGCGTAGGATTTTTAAACTCACTTTTGCCTCAAGTGAGTCACACAGTTTGAAGGTTATAGGTTGTTGAATTTTTGGGAACCTAGCACACGACAACTTATTTGAGCAAAATAAATTTACCAAACTAAAGCACAGCTAGGTTACTTAAGGAAAATATAAGCGGAATCATAAAACATAAACCAAACACATTTGCACATGAGATTCGGGTAAAAACCCCTTGAAAAACCCTTGTGGGAAAACCGGTTTTTGATTTTATTAGATAAAATCCTGGGCTCCCATCCTGGGATAATGGCCCATCAAAGGACTACAATGCTATAGCTGATAGCCTAGCCCACTTGGATGCTATCTCCCTCGTTGCCCCTTGCACCCTTTCCTCAGCCCTGCCCACTCAAACACAAGTACATGAGCATGACTCCCTCTTGCTCCTATGCACTCATTGTGTGCCTCTCACTCTCCTTAGATCTGCTTTTATAATCCCCTAATGTCTAACACCCTAACCCTAGATCTCAATGGCCAAGATTAGATCTTGGATCTCACGATCTAATGGTCACGACTTAATCTTTCGTTGAGATGACTTAAATCACTTAAGTCACTCAACCTTACAAAAGTCACTTTAGTCATTACCTCAAAGCCACTTTAACAATCTAGAGAGTGTCGCTTGGACACCTCCACATGCCATGCACCGCCAATGTGGAAGTACTTGTTCGAGCTATCCCAAAAGATAACATAGATGAAGTGAATAACAAGCTTTGGCATTTGAGAATGGGACATTTGGATTTCAAGAATTTCATGTGTATGAGGAAGACTAATATGGTGAAGGGTCTTCCCTATCTTGAAGTTGATGGTGGGATTTGTGAAGGATGCATACTAGGGAAGTGACACACGGAGAGCTTCTCCAATAGAACTTGGAAAGCAAGAGAAGATCTTGCATTGGTACATTCAGATCTATGTGGTCCCATGGAAACTTGGTCCTTTGGAAAGGAAAGGTACTTCCTAACCTTTATTAATGATTATTTCAAAAAAACATGGTTATATTTTCTGCAAGAAAAGTCAGAAGTTTTACATATTTTGTTTAGTTCAAGGAACTGATTGAAAAATAGAGTGGCTTGAAGATTCTCACCCTTAGATCAGCTAATGGGGTAGAATATAAATTTAATGAATTTATGAGTTTTTGTAAGATGAATGGTATAAGGTGAGAGTCTACAAATTTATATGCTCCTCAACATAATGGTGCAGCAGAATGCAAGAATAGGACAATTGTTGAGAAGGGTAGAAGTATGTTGAAAACAAAGCAATTTGGCAATTAATTTTTGGGTTGAAGTAGTTCATATAGGAGTGTATAATTTGAACAAGTGTCCTACAAGAGCAGTTTTGGATTTGACTCCAAAGGAAGCATGGTCAGGGTACAAACCTAGTGTTGCACACATGAGAATATTTGATGCATTGCATATGCATATGTCCCTATAGAAAAGAGGAAGAAATTTGATGATAAAAGCATTAAGTGCATTTTTATTAGGTATAGCACAAAAACTAGAAGTTATAGGTTATTTGATCCCCAAGAGAAGTAGATTATAATAAGAAAAAAATGTTATGTTTGATGAGCAAGGAATTTATCAGACAAATATGATCAGATTGAATTAAACAAGGATGGAGTGGTAATTGGTGATGGATCTAGTTTTAATTTAGCTAAAGTAGATGAAGTCAAAGGGTAGCCTAAGTGGCAAGTCAATGAACATCCAGGAAGTAACATGTTGGATAGAAACATTGACAGAAGAGTTACTAGATGACAAAGCAATGCAAATTTTGCTCTTATGACACAAGTAATGAAGATGGATGAACTAGAGAGTTATGTAGAAGCATCAAGAAAGAATGAATGAAATAAAGAAATGGAAGTAGACTTTAATGCACTGGTAAGAAATGATACATGGGACTTGGTTAGTTTACCCAAAGGAAAATATGTAACTGGTACTATATGTGTATTTAAAAGTAAGTATAAATCAAGTGGCACAATTGATAAGCATAAACCTTTTTTAATTGCAAAAGGTTATGTACAATTTATTAGATGGATGTTAAATTAGCTTTTTTTAATGGTTATGTGGATGAAGAATTTTATGTTGAGTAAATTGAAGGATTTGAATTTCCAGGTAAAGAAGATTGTGTTTATAGGTTGAAGAAGGCCTTGTATGGTATCAAATAAGCACCAAGAACATGGTATTCCAAGATTGATAAATACTTTCAGGATTATGGACTAGTTAGGAGTTCATCTAAACCCAATCTCTATATTCTTCAATCAAGATAGGAAATTCTCATAGTTGCATTATATGTTGATGACTTGATTTATATAAGGAATAGTCTTGAATTGTTTTAAAAGTTTAAGTCACATATGGTTGCTGAATATGAGATGATAGATCTTGGTGAGTTGCATTATTTCTTGGGCATTGAAGTATGGTAAAAAGAAGATGACATTTTTATGTCAAGGGCCAAGTATACTTGGGATATTTTGAAGAAATTCAATATGGTGAATTGCAAGCCAGTTGCAACTCCTTTGGAAATCTGGTTGAAGTTATACAAAAATGATGAGTCGATAATACTCTATATCATCAATTGGTTGGAAGTTTGATCTACCTAACTACAACTCGACCAAATATAGCTTTTACATTAAGCCTGGTATCGAGATTTATGTTAGATCCCCGTGAGATACATTGGAAAGCAACCAAGAGAATTTTGAGGTATTTGTGTGGTATAGTTGGTTATGGTTTGACATACATATTTACAGAAGATTTCAGGTTGATTGGTTACATAGGTTTAGATTGGGCAGGTTATATGGATGACATGAAGTCTACTTTAGGTTATACATTTAGTATGGGTTCAACGACAGTTGCTTGGAGTACTAAAAAGCAACCTAACTTGGAATTTCATTCTCCATAGCAGGAAGTAACAACTACAATGTCATGTGAAACAATTTGGCTAAGAAGAGTTTTGTAGTATCCACATGAGCAACAAGAAAAACCCACATAGTTGATTTGTGATAATCAAAGTGCTATTTAGTTGGCCAAGAATGTAGTTTTTCACAACAAGACCAAGCATATAGATATATAATATCATTTTATTCGAGATTTGGTTCAACAAGGTGTGCTTGAGATTATGTGTTGCAACATAGAAGTGCAAGTTGCAGATATTTTCACCAAGGCACTACTAAAGGATAAGTTTTACAAATTCAGAGATTGTCTTGGAATCTCCCCAAATGATCATTATGGAGGAGAAATGTTGCGCTAATTATTCATGTGAATTGTTTTTAGTCTAATTAAGAATAATTGTTAAAGTTGTTAATGTGCTCATGGCTCGAAGAGTTAATTTGAGATTGAGATAATTCTTGCTGAGTGAATTTAGGGGGTGTTTGTTGAGTGATTATAGGAACTGGTTGTTTCACGAGATAACTCTCATTCATGTATAAAATTCTTGATAATGAATACGATTGAGTTGGAGTGCATTATTGATAAATTCTTGTCTTGCTCCATTATTGCTAGTGTTAGTAATTCTTCACTTGTTTGATCATGCTATGGTTCATATGCTAATGAGAAAGTCTTAGTAGGAGGGGTCATGAAGTCTTTGATTACAACAGTTTGCATAGATCACAACATGTAGTTGTAGTCATTTCCCTTCATTGAGAAAATTGTTTAAAAAGTTTATGAGAATGGTAATCATGAGTTTGTCTATTCTCCAAACATTTTTTTAAATTGGATCTTAATCCACACAAGAAAAATGAGGGTAGTGACATTGCGGTCTCATTTGTAGAGGAGCTTGGAGGAGATTGGTAGGGGTCCAACAACGATTGAGAGGGAGGCAACTCCTGTTGGTTAACTCTACTATAGGTGGAGATCAAGCTGTGTTCATCCTTTTCTCAGAGGTGTTTGGAGAAGGGAGTCAAAGATTGGCAAAAGTGTTGTGGAGGAAGTTGATGAATAAGGAGAGGACACCCAAGTAAATTGAAGAGGGAGTTGAAGAGGGGAAGCTTGAAGACACTCCCATGTAACAAGACACATGGCACTAATTGTGAAAAGACAAAAGTTGTCCCCCTTTAGTCGTGTTGAAACTGAAGACCTAATAAGGCATTTCAATATAAGTGAGGTAATCTAGATTGTAAATTGGAAATTTGAGGATGCATATTGGAAGAAGGATTTCCCTACAACAGAACGAGACATAGCAGATGATTGTTGAAAACATGGTTTACTGACAAATTGCAACCCAAATATATACATAATATGAAAGTCATATCCCCCACACCATTTGAAGAGTTAAACAAAGCATTAAACCTAGAGAGTGAAAATTGTAGAAGATCACAACAAGGAGTTGTAACAACATTCCTAGCGATATGCGCTAGGAGACCATTATATAAACTCAATATTTGCTAGCTTCCTTTTTTTTCCTAGTATTTAAATCTTAAACCAATCATTCCACTTAATATTCTTTTCCCAAAGCAATCGATAGATAAAGTTTCCATGTAAATTAGTGAATCAATAATGATAGTTAAAATGTATTGAAAATAGCAAGAAGAATATAACTTGGATTCCTTTGCACTTGATGCAACTCCTTACAATTTGGAGCTCCACAATCGACTACCTCCCCTAGCATGAAATATGTGTGGCCACATTCCACACCAATTTCTTGCACTTCAATTCTGATACACCCCTCATGGGGTTTGAACACTACTACTCAAAATAATAAGCCATTACTTACCTAAAAACATACCTAGGGGAATTGTCAAAGGCTTATTCCACTTAAGATCAATCCAATCAAATAGAGAGATTAGAGATTAGTCTGACTAAGCCTCCCTTGCCTCTATTTTTTCCAAGCAATCCTAAGTAGCATGGGCACATCAAAACAGATCAACCAAATCAATGAAATCTCTAAGAGCTCTTTTTATAATCAAGCTATCAAGCTAAGGTTACAAGTCACACTGCCAAGGTGACACTATCAAACCTACGCTATTACCAAGAACGTCTATATATCTAACTCGTGTGTAAAGGCTCTCATTTGCGTTTAGTTTTTAAACTAGGAGAGGCTCTCTAAATTTCCATCAATAATTTCATTATTACTCATGCATACAAATGGTTAGACATGTGTCCGCCTTTAACTAATTTCCATTTCATAATTTTTCATCTTAGTTAATTCACTCATACATGCCTCTTTTTGTCACATAGTTTAGTTTTTCTAGACCAAATAACCACTAGGTCCAATGGGAAAAATACCTAGGATGCATTCTAGGTTCAATGCACACACATGAGAGTAAGTAAAACAAATGAGGATTTTCACATACCCTCCCAGGGAACACTCCTTAGCTTAGGACCCCATGCCATGTCATCATTCATTTACAACAATGTGTTTCAATGGTCAGGTTTGTCCCCATCATTTGATGACATCGATATAGGACTTGATTGTGCCTCACATGAATGTTGTACAAGCTCACAGATGAATTGGTGTAGGTCAAATAATAGAAAAAACATTATTATTATATCATAAATCCATGTACCATAGGATGACACCAAATCTTAACAGCACAATGGGCACTGCAGTACCATACAAGCAGGATGACACCAACACTTAACAAGACAATTGGTGCCACAACGACACAGAGTTAGTGCACTGTCGACACTTAACAAGACAACATGCATCACGTTGCCACAAAAGCAAGATGATGCCGATACATAACAATACCATAGGTGCCATAAAACCATTTAATAGTTAGGATTTTCTAATCACCAACATAATAACATGTTGTCTTGCTCGTCATTGATTGAGATTTGGGGTGTTATAGACTTACAATCCCCTCCCCTTGAAAAGGGCATCACCCTTAATGCCAAAAGGGTTAGTTGTCAAATTTATTTAATAAAAAATTCAAGGATTTGCGCATCCTATATGGAATCAAGTGCTGCTTTTAAATTGCTAGGGATCAACACCTCCACCATGGATCATATACCTCTGAGGTCAATACCTACATTAGGGTTCCAGACTCCCTTCCAACAATCAAGTTTTAGCATTCTCTACCAAGTATTAGGGATCACACTCTGAACTAGTATTCTCTACCAAGTATTAGGGATCACACTCTGAACTAGTATCAAGTGCTTCACTCCGTGCACAATTTAAAAAGTGTTAATGATAGACACCTCGACCGGGGTCCGGTACTTATTTTAATAATCAATGTTTAATACGTTCCTTTTCCAACAATTGAGAATTGCTTCCACTCCAAGTCAAGCGTTCCTTTCCACTCTTGTCAATTTCCAATGTGCTCACTTAAGTTAATTTTATAAGGTCTACCCAATCACGTCATCTTATCCTTCTATTGGGAAATTACCATCCCTCTTTAATTCTCGTTCTTATTCTTCATTCATGGATGACTTTGGGTGGAATTGTCTTGGCACTATGTCCCAAACATCATTCTTCACGATGGAGGTGTACTTCACCATACTCGCTAGTCTGCTGCCTCTGAAAATTGGAAGGCTTAGAATCTAGAATGCTGCTCATCAATGCCATCCACAAACTTCTTTGGAGGTCTGTTCTCTTTGAATGTGCTCCTAGGAGCCTCAACATGCTCCTGGGCATCCCTTAATGTTTGACTGAACCATCAAGGTCTCTTGATAGAAGTGGAAGGGGTTCTTGTCTCCCCCTGTTCACATGAAGGATGGTGTACTGCCCTAGAAATCATTGGTGACCCTGGCTCAACCTTCATAGCTTCCTACTCATCCTCTGCCATTGGAGCAGGCTCATGAGACTTTATGAATGCAAAGTCTTCCTCAAACTTTACATACTTGCTTACTATTGTCTTCCTTTGCTTTGGAATAAAACCCTTGTAAGCCTTTGAAGTCTCACTGTAACCCACAAACAAACCCTTTTGCTGGAGGGCTCCAACTTGGTCCTTTTCTTTACCGATACATGGATATAAAATGGACAAACAAAGATGTATAAATGACTCACCTTTGGCTTCACACCAGTGAATGCCTCCTTTGGTGTCATGTCCTCCAAGATCTTATGAGGATGATGGTTCTGGATGTAGACTGTCATGTTACATGCCTCTGTCCAAAGAAACATGGGCAAGTCCCGGTCATGTATCAAGGCCTTAACATCTCACCTTAGTAGCTCTTCCTCTCTTTAGGTTGGCTTTTCTCCAACACAAGGGAGGGTATCACTAAGTAAGATTGCTAAGGCTATGAAGTAGAGGTTCTAGGTGATGTTTGAAGAATAAGCATTAACAAAACAAATAGTTGTAGGAGTGGTGAAAATATGAATGGTTTGTTAAAGTAAATATTAGTTTATAATGGTCAATTAGATATTAGACTTAGGCATTGATAAAGTCAATTTGACTTTAGTTTATTTTATGCTTTTATGTCTTATTTCACTTCATTGTGTTTCTCGATCTATCTCACATTCATTGTAAGGCTTGAATTACAGAGCCTCATAAAAATAAATAAATACATAAATACTTTCTAATCTACTTCTTTAATTACTGCTACTTAGTTTAGAATCTTCTTTCTTGATATTCTTCTACCAGCATAATAATTGACATTTTAGCAGCAACAACATACTAACAACATAATAATTAACATGAAGCTAATAACAACAACATTATAATGATAACAACAATATAATGATAGCAGAAAATGCATAAGGTATTTACCTCAACCTGAAGCTTAGTTGATTTAGCCCTTTCCTAGTTGATGATGCTGATCCTGCCCAAACTGAGTATTAACCTCCCAACCCACTAGGAACAGCCTCTCCGACTCCCTAGCTCCAGGAATCCTTGCGGTTTCTTGGCCCCGAGCCCAAAATTTCCAGCAACAACTGTGTCCCTGTGAGAGTTCTCAAGCCAAACTGTTCACTAAAACTCCTTCTTTCAGCCTTTCTTCCTCCTCCTTCCCCCCAAATTTTCTTACCTTCCAAAAACCAAAGATATCCTTCCCCAAGTTCTCTCTCCTCTCCCTTATCCTCCTCCCTTGAATCCCCACTCCCTCCTTCCATTTCACCAACCGCCTTATCCCCCATTAATTCCTCAACCACCTTATCCCTCCCATTAATTACTTGAACTACCAATTTTAATAATATAATAATAAAGACTCCATAAATTTATCTTAATAATTAATTAAATTAATATTTATCATTCATGATAATTAAACAGTTAATTAGGGTTGTTACATACACCCACCCTTCATGAAACTTCGTCCCGAAGTTAGAGTAATTTACAATACAAGGGAAATGACACATGGTTCATACATCCACTTCAAATAAACAACATCATTAGTAAACAATAAAAACACTTATACATACTAGTGTACATGTGCAAGGAATGCATGTGTAGCTAACACATACAAGACTCACGGATGTACTAATGACAATTCTCACACCTATAGTAATTCTTGTATGCGTCCAATCCAATCAACAAGACTACCATTCATTTCATAAAAGATAGTAAACCAATTAAAATGTTCGCAAAATCCCTCAATTATAATAATTAGCACAACAACGTTCATTTAGATAATTGTAGTTTAGTTAAGCAATTATAAATATACACATATACATATTTTCTTTTCAAAAAGGGGGAAAACAATAAATTCTACTATAAGGCGAAATCCCCACACTCTCAACTATTTCTATTCATCCTTCCTCCCTAACTTACTTCTGTCTTCCATCCCTATCCTTCCTCATCTGGACTATTTTGGAGCGTCAACTATATTGACATAACTCCAAATAGAACCCGTAAGCGGAAGTGTCAACTCTCTTGACCAAGCTTCCCAAACAGGCAATTGATAGTCATCATCACACGTCTAGGGGAGCGTGAGCGAACACCGCCCTCCCATGACTCCAGGTTTCAGAGGATACACGGTGGGAAATGCCTCCACCCCTCCTAATAGGACTAGGGTCCACACCCTACCATGGAACATACAGTGGCACTGTGTTGCTGGGAATTTTGTCATCATATATTCAGTTTTAGGCAGTCTCACGGTCACCACCTGAAAACCTGCATTGGTCCATATATCATAGCAAATCATTCGAACCAACATAATTTTACATACAAAAATTCATACCATATTGTTTCTTGGTCGGTGTTTACGACATCAACTTTTATTATGATTATCCTTTGGCTATTTCATAGCCCATTGACCTGCAGATTAGTCTATAACACAAACTCATACATATCTATGCATTTTCATCATGTAAATGCATTCAACCATAATCTTAATTCGGTATCCACGTACCAACAACTTTAAATGTCAAAATTTTCTAGTTAGAAATAGATCGCATAATATCCCCATAATTCAAATAACATTAATCATTCATAGAATTGACATTCTCATAATAGATTGCATAATATCCATCATCATTCAAATAACGTTAAACATTCATAGAATTTGTCATTCACATAATAGATTGCATAATATCTATCATCATTCAGATAACGTTAAACATTCATAGAATTGACATTCACATAATAGATTGCATAATATGCATCATCATTCAAATAACGTTAAACATTCATAGAATTGACATTCACATAGGTTCATACGTCTTAAAAGCTCAAGTGTATCATTAATAGTTTCACAGTGAATAAAAAATAAAGGTGATTAGGCCTTAGGTAATCCTAGCTGTCTAAGTCAAAAGGTGGTATTACATACACCCAACCTTCGAGAAACATTTTCCAGAGGTGGTAAAAAAAGTGAGGGATGATCTCTTCGTAAGGTCTCGGCATCCTCCCAAGTAGCAGATCCTAGGATATACTTGTCCCACTGGACCTTAACTTGGTCTACCAGACGGTTCCTAAGCTCTCGGACCCTACGGTCCAATATGCGTAACGGTTCTACTGTGAGGGTTCCTGTGTTCGATACCTGCAATTCCTTTCAATTCAATTTATGAGATTCGTCAACAACATAATGACGTAGAACAGAGACATGAAAAACATTATGAGTTTTATGCAAGTGGGGTGGCAGTATGAGACGATAGGCAACGTGTCCAATTCTCTCTTGGATTTTGAACAGTCCTATAAATCGAGGCGACAACTTTGTCCCATTCCCGAACCGAATGGTACTCTTATTAGGCCTGATACGATTGAAAACTTGATCTCCCACTTTATAACTTCGGTCAGTCATATGTGCATCAGCATAACTTTTTTGTCTATCTTGTGCTTCCTTTAGTCTCTTCCTAATCTGAATCACCTGTTCCTCCATTTCTTGAATCAGTGTTGGCCCAACTGTCACTCTGTCTTCTAACCTTTCCCAACTCAACGGTGTTCTGCATGGCCTTCCATACAGAGCTTCGTAGGGTGGCATTCCAATGGAGCTATGAAAACTGTTATTGTAGGTGAACTCTACCAAAGGTAGGTACTTCTCTCAATGGGTTTGATTATCGATAACATACATCCCAAGCATGTCTTCCATAACCTGATTTACTCTCTCAGTTTTCCCATCTGTTTCAGGATGATAAATTGTGCTTAAGTTCAACTGAGTCCCCAACGCTGACTGCAAACTTGTAAAAAACCTAGAAGTGAATCTGGAGTCCCTATCTGAAATGATCTTGTTGGGTATCTCATACAAATGGATGACCTCACTTACAAACATGTGTTCCACATCAGTGACATCATAAGTGTCTCTAACCGGAATAAAATGAGCACTCTTGGTCAATTTATCAACTATCACAAGAATGACATTGTGTCTATGCGATGTGAGCGATGATCCCACAACAAAATCCATAGAAATGACTTCCCATTTGGACATAGGGACATCATGCGGTTGTAGGAGACCTGCCGAGTGGTGGTGGTCAGCTTTCACTTGTTGACACTCTTGGCACTTGGCAACGAAATGGACTACATCACGCTTCATGCCTACCTAGAAGAAAAACTTCTTCATGTCTGCGTACATTTTCTTCACACCCAGATGCGCACAATAAAGTACTCTATGGGCTTCCTTGAGTATGATGCTTCGAATATCCCCACCTTCAGAGATGTACATCCTTCCTTAATATCTTAATAGTCCATCTGCTTCCAGGCTATATCCTTCATACTTTGGATCTAACTGCCTTCCACTCTGGAGGGTTGAAGTAACCTTTAAATACCAACTATCTCCAAGAAGTTGTCCCAACACATGCTCCCTGAGATTGACTTTTAAGGGTACCGAGGAGAAGACATGTGGTCTCCTATTCAAGGCATCCGCAACCACATTTTCCTTTCCCTTGATGTGCGAAATCCCAAAATCGTACTCACTCATAAACTCACTCCATCGCCTCTGCATGGCATTGAGATCCCTTTGAGTGAAGAGATGTTTTAAACTTTCATGGTTCGTTTTGAGCTCAAAGTTTCGCCCCACTAGATAGTGCCTCCAAAGTTTTAGAGCTAGCATTACGACTGCCAACTCTAAATCATGAGTAGCGTAAAGCTCCTCATGTTGCTTCAACTTCCTTGATGCATACACTATCACTCCTCCATCCTGCATTAGCACGACCCCCAACCCTTGCTTCGAGGCATCCTTGCAGACTGTGAAGTCTTTTTCCATATTCGACACTCGTAGAATTGGTGCACTAGTTAGTAACCTCTTAAGATCGATGAATGCACTTTCACATTCTTCTGTCCATTCATACCTGACCCCCTTGCGCTGCAAAGTGGTGATGGGTTTCGCTATTTTAGAGAACCCTTCCACAAATCTCCGATAATAACCTACTAGCCCCATGAAGCTTCTTACCTCATGAGCATTTTTCGGCGCTGGCCATTCCATAATGGCCTTTACCTTTTCTGGGTCCACAGAGATTCCTTCACCGGAAATGATATGATCTAAATAGTGAATTTCTTTCTGGAAGAAAGAACACTTGACAACTTTCCATACAATTCGTTCTCTCTAAGGCATGACAACACCACTTGCAAGTGTTCCTCATGTTCTCTTTCGTTCTTGGAATAGATGAGGATACCATCAAGAAAGACATGTACAAAGCGGTCTAAGTACTTTCAGAATACACCATTCATGAGGCTCATGAATACTGCTGACGCATTGGTCAAACCGAAAGGTCCCTGTAATGCCCAAACCGAGTTCGAAATGTAGTTTTAGGAATATCGCCTTCCTTAATCCTTAACTAGTGATACCTTGATCGCAAATCAAGTTTTGAGAACACTTTCATTTGATCAAAGAGATCATCTATCCGTGGCATTGGGTACCTATTTTTCACTGTAGCATGGTTCAAGTCCCTGTAATCTATACACAGTCGTAAGGAACCATCCTTCTTCTTCACAAAAATTACTTGTGCACTCCAAGGTGAGACACTAGGCCTTATTAGCCCTAAGTCGAGTAGTTCTTTCAACTGCATCTGCAACTCACAAAGTTCTGGCGTTGTCATCCTATATGAAGTCTTGGAAATTGGCTTCGCACCAGGTTTTAGCTCAATGGTAAAATCAAGCTCCCTCTTAGGAGGTAACCCTGGAAACTCTTTTAGAAAAACATCCCTAAACTCCGACAATACTGGGTACTGATCCAAGGAGGGTCCTTTCCTTTCATTGACTGCTTCCACCACATATAGTCGACAACCTTGCCTCATGCAACGTTTAACCTTCATGGTCGAGATAAAGCGTAGAGACACCTTACTCCGTACACCGTGGATCTCTACTGACCTTCCTTCATCGTCAACACAAAGCACCCTTTTCACGAAACAATCTACCATAGCTCGATGGGCTTCTAACCAATCCATTCCAATGATTAGGTCATACGTCCCCAGAGCAGTGACATATACCTTCAACTTAGTAGTACACACTCCCAGGTCTACTAGACAGTTATCGACGCTAGGTCCTACCGCTTGTTATCCCCCTAAAGCCATCACGACTTGTTTAAAGTCATCATGCTCGTAGATTGTCAACCCACACTTTTCTAATGCAGAAGGTGAAATGAAACTATCTGTAGCACCAAAATCAAATAAAATTTTAGCATTGACATGATTTAGGGTACCTGACGACTCCACAACTGTGGATTGATGTTCTGCCTGGCGATTTTTAACCACTGCATAAATCTGGTGGCTACTACTCGCTCTTCCCATTGGGGCCTTTCCTTCTCTATTCACAAATCCCGCTTGCAACTATGTGTAGTCACGCTAGTAATGGGGTCCTCCACACCCCCAACACGTAACACGAGATGGAACCTGCGCACTGCCCTGTGACGGTCTCTGAAATGAGTTCCTTCCCCTAGAGCCCTTGCCCCTACTTGCTGCTCCTTGAGAAGGTCGTGGACCTACTTGCATCGTTGGTGATGAGTGGGATGCTGCACTCGCTGCCATTGAAATACCTGTAACAACTATTCTAGGTGCGATTCTATTGCCATAAGGAGGTGGCCTAGAGCTTCCCCCCCTAAAGAAGGTCCTAGGGGCCTTCCCCACGAATCCAGGATGCTGTGGAAAGGTTGATCTCATACCTCCGTTTAAGCTCATGTGCTCCTCTGCATAACGTGCATTTTCAACTGCTTCAGCTACTGACGACGGTTTCCACATCCGTACCATGGCCCTTATCTTAGGGTTTAACCCATACACAAAACCTTCTGCCTGTCGTTGATCGATATCCATGTACGAGACATATTTTACCAACTTCATGAACCTGATCTCGTACTCTTCCACGATCCTGTTTCCTTGAACTAGAGCATGAAATGCTCCAACCTGCTGTTCCTCGTAGTAAGTCGACAAATATTTCCTCCAGAACCTTTCCTAAAAAACTTCCCATTAGACGGTGTTTGGGGTAAGGTGCAACTGCCTCTCCAGGTTACCCCACCATTTCAAGGCACTGTCCCTCAACTGAAAGATCACTATTTTCGCCTTTGATGTGGAAGCATAGTCTCTTAAGGTGAAACATCGTGTCATTCGTTCCAACTAGGCCTCCGCACATTCACTTGCACGACCCCCGACAAACTCTGGGAGTTTGATCTTTTGTAGTTCTTTGGTTATGTCCCCGGGTGGAGGCCCTCCCTTTGAGTCCCTCGACGCTTTAGGGTTACCCACCCTAGATGGTGGGGGTTCCACTTCGACATCCGCTGACTGATGCCCCTTTAATGTCTCATTAATAGCCTCCAAAGAGCACAAAATGAGAGCTAATTCAGGCGATGGTGGTGGCAGTGTCGACGTTGGTAGTCCTTGCGGCGATGCCCCTCGGCCTTGATTTCCCTGAGTCCTAACCATCTTGAATAATTGAATCTCAACCTGAAGCTTAGTTGATTTAGCTCTTTCCTGGTTGATGATGCTGATCCTGCCCAAACTGAGTACTAACCTCCCAGCCAACTAGGAACAGCCTCTCCGACTCCCTAGCTCTAGGAATCCTTGCGGTTTCCTTGGAGGATGTTTGCAGGTACAGAGGTTGGAACAGTGGAACAAGGAACATATGGACATGAGATTGGAAGAGGTGTGGCAGGGTCTTTTCCCTGGTGCACTCACCCTCTTGTCCAATAATTTTCTGGGTAGTTTCCTTAGGGTTCTAGGGTCCTTTCTGGGTTATTTCTGGTTTAATTAAGGGTCGTAAACAAAGGGTAGCTGCATGAACCTATCAAAGGTTCAGGTTGTAGGTTACATGCTATCTTAGGAACTAGGTTGTACAACTAAATGGTTGTTCAAGCCCAAGGTTTTAGTTTTGAAACTGTGCTCCGATACCATTTGTAAGGCCTGAATTACAGAGCCTCATAAAAATAAATAAATACATAAATACTTTCTAATCTACTTCTTTAGTTACTCCTACTTAGTTTAGAATCTTCTTTCTTGATATTCTTCTACCAACATAATAATTGACAATTTAGCAACAACAACATACTAACAACATAATAATTAACAAGAAGCTAATAAAAACAACATTATAATGATAACAACAATATAATGATAGCGTAAAATGTATAAGGTATTTACCTCAACCTGAAGCTTAGTTGATTTAGCCCTTTCCTAGTTGATGATGTTGATCCTGCCCAAACTGAGTATTAACCTCCCAGCCAACTAGGAACAACCTCTCTGGCTTCGAGGCTCCCCAACTCCAGGAATCCTTGCAGTTTCCTGGCCCCCGAGCCCAAAATTCCCAGCAACAACTGTGTCCCTGTGAGAGTCCTCAAGCCAAATTGTTTACTAAAACTACTTCTTTCAGCCTTTCTTCCTCCTCCTCCTTCCCCCCAAATTTTCTTACCTTCAAAAAACCAAAGATATCCTTCCCCAAGTTCTCTCTCCTCTCCCTTATCCTCCTCCCTCGAATCCCCACTCCCTCCTTCCATTTCTCCAACCGCCTTATCCCCCATTAATTCCTCAACCACCTTATCCCTCCCATTAATTTCTTCAACTACCAATTTTAATAATATTATAATAAAGACTCCATAAATTTATTTTAATAATTAATTAAATTAATATTTATCATTCATGATAATTAAATAGTTAATTAGGGTTGTTACATTCATAAAGTGGATTAACTCGATTTGCTTGTAATCCTATATAAGAAAACTTTCTCTTTCTCATTAAGATATACAATACGGAAAACTCTTTCGAGTTATCTTTGTTTCTTTATGTGTTTGATTTCCATAATATTGTATTAGAGCTTAGCTTGAGCCACAGAGTTTTTGAGAGTGTGAACACCTAGGGACTGTTGTCGACAGAGACAGATCGAGGGATCGCTAGTGTAGCACATCAAAGAGCCAAAAGGGTTTCATTGGAACCAAGTATTGTTTCGTTTTTCTTTTCGAAGCAAGGTCAATTTTTTCAGTCACCATACGACAATTTTCAGCCGTTATTTTCGGCTACCATTCCCAATGGTTGTACTGAATAGTTGTACTGAATCCTACAAAATCCATATGGAATTGTACATAATTTAATAGAAAAGTGTTGTAAAAATCGATTTACAGCCTAGATAATCTTATTTCTCAAATTTCTGGACAATATAGATGAATTGGAGGCATATTGAAGCTGTTTTTTTCTTATATTGGTGCCCAGATTTGCAGGTCTGGAAGTTTTAGCGATTGATTCGTTATTTTTCAGCAGATCTAACGAGAAATTGATTTTTTGGTGCTATTTATGAATAAATCTAAGTGATTTTGAGCTGCCAGTGAGCATATTTGCTTAGATCTATGTGTTTTTTCACTGGTTGAGAGTAGATCTGAGTCTTATTGGGTTGGTGGTGAGCAGATTTGCCTAGATTTGCATGTTTTTGGGCTATTTGTGGGCAGATTTATTTATAATTTTGAAGTTTTTCATCATGCTAGTTTGTTCTTGGTTTATTTTTAACCTTCACCTTTGACATCTTTACCCAACATCACGTTGGAAGGGAGTCAGAGGTTCATAGGCAAGAGCTGCAACACACGGAACCAACGGATGCTGACCATTTTTTAGTATAGGTGCCTGGTGAATATTGTCGTTGGCAAACTTACTCGGCCTATAGTTTGTTCATTTTAATGACAAAATCAACAAGCTAAAAATTTGGTCATACACTTAGCAACCTAGAGATAACTATCTTGCATGAACTTCCAAAATGTCTCAAACCCACATTCATAAATTTTCATAAGCAGAAATACACATTGCTAAGCAAATATGCAGCGAAAATAAACACAATAGACAACATTCAATAACCCATGAAAAATTCAGAAATTTGGGCAAATGCCAGGGAAAAACCCCAATGTGGGGAAACCCAACGAGAGAGAGAGAGATCTTATTATTCAGCTTTAGGAAAATACATATCAGCAGCAAAATCACAATTTTCAGCCAAGAAAAGTCCACTTACAGCACACTAAAACAGTCCCAAAAATTTGCCTTGTAATTCGTGCCAAATCCGTACTGATGTACCTCGAAATTCGTGCCAACACTTAGTTGTACAGACTATTCTATACGGCCCAGAAACAACAAGCAAAACTCTTGAATCTGCCTCGAAAATTGTGCCAAAGACTGCATCGATTTGTGTGTCCACTTTCACTTGTTGTATGGACTGTATGGATCTGTACTGTACGGCCTCCCATAGCAGAAAAACAACTCAGCAATGAAACATATATGTTTCCTTGGGATTTCTGCCCACTTTGTCTTGGGAAATGTGCCCACTATACTGCCCTAAATTTCCTTTCTCAAGCCTACTCGAAAATTTCTCTCAATCTCCTTCTCTTGTGTCTTGCACACTACCCAATGCATTCTTTTATAAATTTGAAAATGACCTTTTCCCTCCAAAGTGTCTTTCACCTTCCCCATCCCTAAATCTAAAGGCCAAGATTTAATCTTGCCATTTTCAAGATCAAGGGTCATGATTCATTCCCTCCAAAATGAATCACTTAAAATATTAAAGTAATTTCACTTTATTACATAAGTGCACTTTATGAAATAGGCACTTTAAAATTAGAAGGTACACTTTATTAAAAGGTCACTTTAATAAAAGAACCACTTTACAACTTTATAAAAACCCATTACAAAGTTAAGTGCCTAGTAGTGTAAACATAAGGTTACATCCGAATACAAGACAAAACATGCGAAGTACCTCTAGACCTAAAATGCTAACACTCCTTCTTAGCGAGGGATGTACTCTCTACCATCTCCATCATTTGGTCCCATCACACTGTCCTCTGTAGGCCATCTTCCGGTTCTCATTCTTCGCCTCAAATAAGTTCTTAAGTGCATCCCACATCTCCTTGGCTGTCTTCTTCTCAGCCAAGTGTGGGTTAAGGTGATCCTTCACCCCATCCAGAATAATGCTCTGAGCCTTGGCCTCCTTGATCTCATGCAAGTCCAAAGCAACAAGATTTGCTGCGGGAGCCACAACAACATAGTTGACATAGTTCCAAATTTTGTTCTCCTTGAGAACAACTGACATCCGGACCTTCCACTGCAAATAGTTGGAAATGCCATCCAATCGATCCTCAAATCTAATGCTTGCAGCAATATTCCTTGTCACAACTCAAGGAAAACAATCACAAATTTCCCCCCTTCAACTTTGCCCAAAATCTCAGTGTTCTCAGCTACACCAAGCTTGTCCCGAAAGTGCACAAATTTTCCAAAGGACAGAGTTTTAGTCAGAATGTCTGTTGTCTGCTCATTAGTACGAATGTATTGTAATTTGATGGCACCTTTTTGGACCATGTCTCCGATATAGTGGTATTTCATCTCAATATGCTTGGACCTATCATGGAAGACTGGGTTCTCTGTGAGCTTCAAACAACTTTGGTTATCACAATGAATAACTGTTGTTTCTAGCCTCTCTTGAAACAATTCAGACAACAATTTTCTCAGCCATATTGTTTCTCTGCTTGCAACACTGGCTGCTATATACTCTTCTTCTGCTGTATTCTGCGCAATTGAACTCTGTTTCTTGCTGGACAAAGATATCATGGCAGAACATAAGCTGAAACAGTAACTCGAAGTACTCTTTTGGTCCACTGAGCTTCCAACCCAATACCCATGAAGCAACACTCCACCACTAGAAGAGGTATTTGAGTCCAAATGCAATGGACCCTCTCAAATACCTGAGCACATGTTTGGCAACAACCCAATGTCTGTGTCTCGTTTCAGACATGAACTGACTCAATGCATTCACTGCAAAGCAAATATTTGGCCTTGTATGAATCAGATACATCAAAGATCCAATTAGCTACCTGTACATGGTTGGATCCACCAAGTCTGATCCAGAATCTAAATCATTCAACTTTTTCAGGTTGGATACCATGGGAGTAGACATGGATTTACAATCCAACATACCAAACCTGCGCAATACATCAACTATGTACTTTCCTTGAGACAAGAAGATCCCATTTGATCTTTGCCACACTTCTAGACCAAGGAAATAATGCATGAGACCAGGGTCTTTCATTTCAAATTCGGAAGTGAGCTCCCTCTTACATTGGGCTATCAAATGTTCCTATCCTGTAAGGAATAGGTCATCAACATATAACACTAATATCAAGGGATGATTTTTCACAACCTGAAAATACAAGTTGGGATCTGCAGGACTCTTGGAGAACCCCAAGTTTTGAAGATAACTATCAATTCTCGAATACCATGCCCTTTGTGCCTGCTTAATCCCATATAGTGCTTTTCTCAATTTGCACACATGTGATTCTTTCCCGTGAATCACAAATCCCTCTGGCTGTTCTATTTATACCTCTTCCTCTACTTGACCATTGAGGAGTGTTGTTTTAACATCCATCTAGTGAAGTTTCCAACCCAGAACTGAAACGAGGGATATGATGGTCCTGATGGAAGTGTACCTTGCAACAAGTGCGAATGTTTCATCATAGTCAATGCCTTCCTTTTGAGAAAAACCATGAACCACAAATCTTGCTTTGTATTTCTCAATACTTCCATCAGCTGCATGCTTAATATTGATCAACCATTTAGAGGTGACCACTGTGATGTAGGAGCATCGCTCCATGTCAGCAGCGTGCCAGCCAGCCAGCACATCCAGCATGCATTTAATGGAGAAAGGGAGAGGCACAACCCTCTCAATTTTGAAATTCGAAATTTCAATAAATGTTGTAAGGCTTTTAATGCCAGACCACGCCTTTGTACATGTAGTGGTTGAGGTTTCCTTTAATGGTTGCCTGCAACAAGCCCAGGACGTAGTCAGGACTGGGCATCCATTTATGTAATGTAGTCGTAGGAGCCGCTCTGTGATAGCGATAGCTCAGAGACAGTGGTTGAGGATAAGCTCATGGGAGCCCTCATTTTGTAATTAAGAAATTAGAGTAGAGAGTTAGGAGGAAAGACCAGAGCAGAGAGGTCTCGAGAGAGAGTTGAGACTTGTTACAGTCCAGTCTTTGTAAACATTTGTATAGACATACAGATTAATAGAAAAGCAGTTTTTCCTGCATACTGTGTGTTTGATGTTTACATGTTTTTATGCATTTCATGTTTAAATGCATAACTGGTGAAGTATTTCATAAGTTTCAATTTCGTCACGTCTTGGAGTTTCCGAGTGCAAGGAGTGCACATAGTCCACAAGGTGTGCGTTGACAGAGGTGAGACAACCTCAGGAAAGCTCAAGAGGGATAGCGTTGAACCTTCATCAACAGAGGTGCAAGGAGTGCACAGGAAGGAACCAGCTGTTGGATCTGGAGCGCAGTGGCATGAGAACCGCTGGATCAAGGATACGTGCACGGGGTTTAGTCCCTGGGAGACGCGCAGAAGATTAGATTTGGGCCGTCAGATCTAGCGCAGAGGACTGATAGCCATCGGATTCGGAAGAAGGTGCACAGGGTTTAATCCCTAGGAAGCCGCACAGAAGGGTAGAACGGACGACAGAAACTTCCAGGGAGAAGTGCCGATTTGCCATGAGCCGTCAGATCCAGAAAAGATGTCCGAGGTTTAACCCTCGTAAGAGCAGAGGAGAGAGAGGACCTATCAAAGTCCCGAAAGCATTTGGGATCGTCCATCTCAGAGGACGCGTGTCAAGAGACCAACATTTCGGGGATTCGGACACAGGGAGACTCATACTCACCACCATTGTTTGATCTCAGGACTCTAATGTGTTTTCCAGTTTGATTTTGAACCAAAGCCTTGAACTCATGAAACATTTTAAAAGTTTCATTATTTGTTTTCATGAAGTATATCCATGACTTCCTAGAGAATTCATCTATAAAAATCACATAATACACATGCCCATTTAATGAAGGTGCAGACATAGGCCCACATACATTTGAATGAATCAATTCTGAGATCACTTTTGTCCTTTTGTTGCTGACTGGAAAAGACTTCTTTATGTTTTTGCCTAGCATGCAACCTTTACAAATACTATTATGATTAAACTGAAAAGTAGGCATACCACTCACCATCTTCTGAAGTTGGGGAAGTGCTTTGAAGTGAATATGCCCAAATCTCTTATGCCACTGTTCTCAAGAACTGACAATGCTGTGAACTAGTGCCTGAATGTGCCCTGGGACTTGTAAAGTCCTCCTTTGATTCCAGTAACAATGGTTGAACTGAGCTCTGTATCCTTGGGCCCTAAAAGAGCCTTCTCCATGAAGATCACCCTGTGACCTTTATCCTCCAGAATCCCAACTGAGATAATATTCTTCGTCAATCTTGGAACATATAAAATATCTTCAATATGCAACATAAATCTAGAATCTAGCTAAAATGATGCCGAGCCAGTTCCTTTGATTGCATAGCTCACATCATTTCCTAGCTCAACTTGAAAAGAAAAATTTACATTCTTAAAGTTAGCTAGATTATCTTTGTTCCCTGTCATGTGCCTGGAGGCACCACTATCCACTAACCAAGATTCTGCACTATCTGTCATAGTGTCTGTGAGAGATGAAACAAGGTAATATTCTTTTCTTGTTTACTGATCACTAGAAAGTTGAAACCTTTCTAGGCTTCCTCCTGTAAGTTCCTTCCTCTTTAGAAGCAACAACATGAAACTTACCCTTATGTCCTTTTCTTGATTTGTGATAGTTCCTGGCAAAGTGACCTTTCTTCTGACAGTTAAAGCATATCACCCTTGAAATGTCAAACTCCTTACCTTTGTAACCATCAGTGTCTTTCTCCTTTTGAATAGAGAATTTCTTTCGAGAAGGGAATCTTTTCCCTTTCTTTGTTCTTGCTGTTAATGCAATATTGTCTTCTTTTGAGGAACCGATTCTGCATTGAATCATACCTTCTTCCTGAAGGAAATCATGCCACAACCTTTCAAAGTTAGGCCGTGTCTCTCTTGCATTTACCTCTGACAGGAAAACCTCCCAAGAGGGTGGGAGACCATCAATAACAGTCTGCACCAAGTCATCATCATCAATTGGTACACCAATCACTAGCAATTGATCCCTGATCTGTGAGATCTTGGTGAAGAAGGATGCCATTGTATCATCCTTCGCTATCTTAAGAGTTCGCAGCCTGTTCTTGAGAACCCTCTTCTAACTGGGCGCCTTCTTCTTATTGAAATAATGTAACTGCAAAGAGTATTCTTATTCTTATTGTTATTTTATTCATAGGATTAATCCCCATTGTGGATTAATCATGTCGGTAATTGTATTAGGACCAAATCCCCTTTTGCGGATTGGTCAACAGACAATTGTAATACGGTCCCAACAGTTATTATTGAGACCCATAAATAAATTAAAGGTGGGTTTACCCACCCAGAGTGAGAAGTCGGCCCTGCTAGTGAAGACACTTCACACGTGCCAGAATTGTATATATAGAGAGGCTAGCGCCTCACTTTGACACACAACACACTTGCTCATTTCTAAGAGGTAAGCTACAACTTACCAGTTGGAGAGAGGGAGAAGAGTGGTGCATCTTTTGGAGAGGACTATCTGTATTGGTTTGAGTTATCTCTTGACATTGTATTGGCAATTTATGATAAGGAA
>JZKD02S0189388.1:194927-211241 GCA_000966675.3 Picea glauca | reverse complement strand
TATATATATATATATATATATATAACAGACGCTTCCCGGACACTTCGCTTCCGAGGATTTTTGGAAAATGACGCTCCCGCTTCGCTCCCGCTTCTGGTAACACTGTGTCAAAGATTTGTCTTGGTGCACTTGTGAACTTGAGGTGATATTTGTTATTTCTTGGAGCTTTCTTAAGATATAGAGTAGATTTCCCAAACAAACTAGTTTGCTTGGGTAGATTTCCAATAGTGTTGTTGTGAATCTATGTGAGTAGAGTAGTAGATTTGCAAATTAATTTGTTTTATCTATCTTACTTGCTCACCTTTGCTCTCATCTGGTAGATTGTTTCACAAGTTTCGCAGGTTACCTCAAGGGTTTGCAAGGCTTGCTTTGAGTTGGATGCTTGCCTTCATAACCCATTTTGAGCCTCCTTAATTTCTAATATTTATTTCTGTTCATTTCATTTCAGAAATTTGAGTTTTCTAACACTTAAGAGTAGGTCACTTAAATTATTTATATTGCTGAAATTTGTATGTAGAAAATTTCTGTGTCAAAATAGAAATTTTATTTCACTTGTTTTATGTTTTGCAACATTTTCAGCAAGCATTTGCTTGCTTTTTTTTGCAGATTCTTGCCAGTACAAGGGGAAGTGCTGCCCAAATCAGGCCACAAAACACTCAAGGAGAGTCTCACATTGTTGGGTAACAATACCCATCTCTTCCTCTTCTTTCTCTAGCATTGTAAGCAAGCCCAAGGGAGTCCCTAAGAGGCTTGCATTTCTTGTTTATAATTTTCTGCAATTTATCATTAGATTTGTGCCTACATCTTGGTGTGAGCTTGACTTAGCCAACCCCCAAAACCGTAAGGCTAGGTTAGTCTTTTAATTTCTGTAATTTTTCATTATTTGTTTGCCCCACTTGTTATTAGGACAAGGTTGTGTGGCTAGTTTTATTTCAACATTTTACTTCATTTCATTTCAACCCTCTTTGGCACAAAATAGGAAGGCTTGCCTCCACCTTGTGCCATTGTATGTGGTTTGCTTAGTTTAGTTTTATTCTTTCAAGCATTTAATCTTTATTGTTGCCTACACCTTGGAGTGAGCTTGGCCTAGCCAACCCCCAAAATCGTATGGCTAGTTTTAATGATTTACTTCTCATGTGTTGATGGTTAAAATTATCAAGAAGTAGAAGTAACACATTAATAATAGTTTAGGCCCATGGAGGCATAATGATCTATTGATGCTATCTTAGTCTTTCATTGCAAGCTTTAATCATTTCAAGTACTTGTTTTTATTTCCTAATCTTACACAAACACTCTTTATTTTCTTGCAAGTATCATGGGTATGCAATAACATTGATGGTTTAAGGCAACTTATCATTTCTTTCTTGCAAGATAATGTTCAAACAATCTTATGATATCTCAAGTTTTACTTTGTAGTTAAGCACTTTCATTTCTTGCAAGCATTCATTTTCGTTTTGGTTCAAGCACCTAACTCTTTGGCAAGCAACATCTTGCCTAACACCTACACTAACTCAATTTATCTTAGTTTCATAGGCCTAAAATTTATTAGACTTAATAGGGCACTCACCACTGACCCAACTTTGCCATTTAAATGGGGATTGAAAGGAAGCAACGGAAGGTGATAGGTTGGGGACGATCTCACGACGCTCAACATTCTTTCTGAGAGTACTTATTTCCTTGGGTTGACCTGTGGAGCTAGGGTGGGGCCTTGTTTGCCTCACTTCTTGAGCACCCAACAACTACTTGGTACAAGCGGGGGGAGTCTTGAGTTCGACACTTAGTTAGGATTCATTCTTTAACCTAAAAACTTTAATAATCCTTTAATCCACTTCGATCTTAGGGTATTCACTTTGGCACTTACACTCTTTATGGTTGACATTTAGATCTTGCAAGATTTTCAATTTCAAGTTACTTTCATGCAAGTATTTCAATGTTGTGGATGATTAACTAAGTGGTTTTTAGTTGCGCCCTTTGCCCTTGGAGGCTTGTTTTAGGCAGCTTAAGTGGTGTGTGGTTTAATTGGATTGGTCCCCCTTGAAGTTGCGCATCCTTTGGAGGCAACTTCATTGTTGGGTGTTTGTAATTTGTGTTTGCCATTGAAAGAAGTCACATAGAGTTGCGCATCCTTTGGAGGCACTCTATTGTTGAGCATGCTGTCTTGATGTGTTGGTAATTGCTTTCATTTGAAACATCTTCATTTCTTGCACAAGTCAAGCAACCTAATTAGTGTTTGTATCTCTTTGTTCATAATTGTAACATCTATGTATCTTGTATTTAGTTGTAACTCTTAGATATTCTTTGTTGTAGCTTTGTATCTAGTTGTTTTGTAATCTTTGTAATCTTGTGTAAACATTGTAAAATCTATCTCCCTTAAACTCTAGTTGACCCCTTGCCCAACCTTAGGCACTAGTCTTTAGTTGTCTTAGGAAAATGCTTGCTTTTCATTGGAATTGTTGCACATTGCATTGCTACGTTTGCATATAGGCTAGATCTTTCCCCCTCACCTTTTAACTAATTGAAACCAACTCCTAGAATTAATCTCTAATCTCACATAGTAACTAGGGTTTACCCCCCTTGGCTTCCCTAGGAGTAAGCCTAGACGGAAGAGGTTCAAGTCGAGGTGACAGTGGGCTTTGAACCTAGGCATTGTGCCTCCCAAGGACACACTAAGTGAGCAGGACTTAGCTGACATTTGCAAGTGTGTATAAGGATGACAACAAGACCCATAAATATTAAGGATAGTAAAGATCCTTCCCAAACCTTTGCTGAAGACTTCAGTACAAAGGCCTGAAGAAATGGCAAAGGAATTTATTAGAGTGATATTTTGGTTCCATCCTGTAATTAATCTCACCGAAAAACCCTCAGAATCAATTGCAAGGAAATCCCAAGAGTCGAAAATCTTCCTCAGTTCAAGGATTAATAGTTCCCCCTTTCCCATTATCTCTTGTATCAAAACAATGTTAGGTCGATCAAGGTCCACCCGTCTTCTTAGGGCCAACTTCTTGACTCAGCCCCCCAACCCCTAGATATTAAGGGAGAGGATCTTCATGGGGGGACATGACATGGGGTGTGGCCTACTCTACGAGCCTTGATTATCAATTTTTGACACCCTTGGTTTATTTCTTTAATTGTAGTTTCCTCATCCATTTTTAGGGCTAATTTCTTTGCTACACCTGAGCCCCCTAGCTCCTTTAACGAGTCAACCCCCAATCCATCGGACTGTGAAAATTTTGGTCGAGGACTGTTGAGATTTGGGTACCTTGGAAAGTGGTCCCCTTGTGTTTGTGAGTCTCTAAACACAAAGGGGGAGACTATTACCCTCATTACTTTACTTTATGATTCTAATTTCACTTTGACTTGGGAGATTTAAGTCAAAAGTGAAATATGTCACTTAAGTCAAAAGTGACTATTAATTCAGTTTGTGTGTGAATTGAGGGACATAAAGAGAAATAAGGAAACTAAGCCAAAGTGGGTTTTGAGTTGAGATTCTTTTTGGAAGATCTCAACCTTTGATTAGAAATGGGATGGGATGATCTCATCCATCCATTTCTAGGTTTCCTTATGATTTGTATAAAGAGGGTGCATAGGGCATTTGGAGGCTCATACTCACTTGTATGTTCACCAAAGGAGCTTGGAGAAGGGCAAGGAGATGGGAATGGAAGCATTGGGAGAGGAGAGCTTGGGCGCCTCCTTTCATGGAGGGCTCATGAAGGCTTAGGGCCCAATTTATTTGTGGTGATAACACTTGCTTGGAGGAGGGCGGAAGCAGTTTTACTTGGAGGAAGTCAGATCTGATTGTTTCAGTGGAGAGGCAACACAGGAGAGCAAATTTCTGTGGAGGGGTTTCATCATTGGGTCAAAGAGGAAGGAGGGTGCTTCACTTCAGTGGACAGAGCAACAAAGGGAGAGGGCGCACTAAGCTTGGGCGCATATCTCATTGGATCCTTTGGCAAGACTCAAGAAGAGCTTGCTGTGTATACAGGTTCCTTTGTATTGTATTACTTGTTGTATCTCATGCTTTAGACACCACTTATATACACTTTCATTCCAATCTGGTTTTCCCTTGGGGGGGGGGGGTTATCTAGGGTCATGTTGACCAAAAATACTTGTTCATTTCATGCATTCTGAGAGTCCCCTTTTTAGGGCTAATTTCCTCCCTACACCTGAGCCCCCTAGCTCTTTTAACGAGTCAACCCCCAATCCATCGGACTGTGAAAATTTTGTGGTCGAGGACCCCCTTTGAGGGTGTAAGCAATAAGGTCCACCACCTCGACAGTGAGAGGAAGATCTAAACCCCATCTATCCTTTCGAGGGCGTAAGCGATAAGGTCCACCTACTCCATACCAACTCGTCGCCCTAAAAATTTACCTACGAGTGTCTTCCCCGAGAAATCCATTATTTGGTCCTCATGAATATCTTTGTTGACCACCAATGAAGCTCCTCCTCCTTGGCTGTTCACCACCTTATGTTTTTTCTTCCCCGACCTCGCTCTAGAGTTCGCCATAGTTCCACCTTGTAACAATACTTGATCGAGTTTAGCCCCGATGAACCCTTCTCCCCCTAAATTTGGTATAGCGCTAAAACCCCTAGCAACAGGGTCTTGGCTAATCTCTGTCAAAGTATCACAAATGGCTCTGGAGCCTTCTACAAACTTTGGTAACACTGATAACCAGGGAGTAGAAGCATTAATTGTCAAGTTAACCTCTCCACTCCTCAAAATGCCTGATACCTCATGGGAGGTTCTGATAGGATCCCCCCTTTGTGTTTGTTAGAATTTTAAATTTTCTGGTTACACAGTTACAATTATCTTCTTTTAGCATTTAATCCAATAACAACTGTAATAGGATCACTGAAAGATAGACAATCACAGATACAATAAAACACAAAGTTTATCCTGGAAAACCCTAGTGGGGGAGAAAACCCAACAACCAAAATCCTCAGTATAGATTCTTTCAACCAATACAATAATGCGTTATAGCTCTCCAAGAAAGACCAAGACCAAAACACCAAAAGAACAAGTCTCGAAGACATGTGCACTAGACCTCTTTATGCGCTCCAAGATACACAAGAAAAGTGTGTGTGTGAGTGTACAAATGAGAGAAATCTATCCTCTATTTATACACAAAAGTGTCTCGTGAAGAGACGTGTCTCTTGACCTAACTAACCCATAAAAATATGTCCGACTTCTACATTAGCCACAATGGGGCTTTTTTACATTTACAAAGAGAATACCAAATAATAAATTCTTTTGAGCCAACTTATACAATATAATTACCATGACCTTTTAAAGGTTTGACCAATACAAATATACAAGAATATTTTCCAAAGTTACACCAAAAATATTAACACTCCTTAACTAGGAAGGTATTCTTCTAGACACAAACTCCAAGTCTGATACCACACGAGTTCACATCCATTGACTATTGAACATGTGAATCAATACATCCTTGGATTACCATAGTGCAACATGACTTCACCCCATGCATCCAAGGCCTGTGGGTAGCTCTCAATAGCTACAATATGTCCCTAGGACATTCACTACCCACAATGCATTAGTACTTGATCATGTGCACCCTTTTCTCAGTGCCAACCCTTTTTCATGCTGGCTGAGATTTTCCATTTGTTCTCAGTGCCAACCCTTTTTCATGCTGGATGAGATTTTCCATTTGTTCTCAGTGCCAGCCCTTTTTCATGATGGATGAGACCCACTAGACTCAATGGCAACCCTTTTTCATGTTGGATGAGATTTTTCCATACTTAGTGCCAACCCTTTTTCATGCTTGATGAGTTCCACTTTTTACTCCCTCTAAGGAGGGACCACACCAAGTCTGTCCCTGAAGTACTCGAACTTCGTCCTCGACAATGGCTTGGTGAACACGTCCACAACTTGATCCTCTGTAGTCACGAACTGGAGCCTCACTGCTCGCCTTTGTACCATATCCCTGATATAGTAGTATCTGATCTCAATATGCTTCGACCTGTCCTGGAACACTGGGTTCTTTGACAACTTCATGCAACTCTGGTTGTCACACCAAATGTAGGTCGCCTCCAATCCGAGGCCAAATAACCTAGACAACAACTTCCGAAGCCACACTGCTTCTCTGCTCACTACACATGCTGTCACATACTCAGCTTCAGCCGTACTGAGTGCCACACATGACTGCTTCCTGTTGCTCCATGAGACCATACTGGAGCCAAGACTGAAGCAGTATCTTGAAGTGCTCTTCTAGTCAGGAATACTGTCGGCCCAATCTGAATTTGAGTATCCATACAATCCAAACTCATGGTCAGATCCATACCAGAGACCATGATCTAGAGTACCCTTAAGGTACCTCAAAACATGTTTTGTTGCAACCAAATGAACTTGCCTGGGCTGCTCCAAATGCTGACTTAGGGTGTTCACAGCAAAACATGTATCCGACATTGTGTTCGTCAAGTACATCAACGAACCCACCATCTACTTGTATAAGATAGAATCCACAATCTCTGAAGTTGTATCTTGCAACAACTTCAGATTTGATACCATCGGAGTAGCCATGGCCTTATAGTCCTACTGTCTACATCCCGAACCTCTTAAGGATTTCCACAACATACTTTTCTTCATTTAGGAAAATCCCATCCGATCTTTGCCATACTTCTAGTCCCAAGAAGTAGTGCATCATTCCTAAATCTTTCATCTCGAATTTCGCAACCAGTTTTCTCTTACACTCTATGATGAGCTTTTTCGCACATGTTAGAAACAGGTCATTCGCATACAACAATATAATCATCGGTTCACCATCCTCAACCTTAAACTAAAGGTTAGGATCTGCACTGCTCTTGGTAAAATCCAAGCTCATAAGAAAATTGTCAATCCTGCCATACCAAATCCATATAAAGCCTTCTTTAACCTTCCCACATGAGTCTTCCTATCATGTGTCTCAAACCCATGTGGTTGGTTCACATAAACTTCCTCTTTTATTTCACCATTCAAGAAGGTTGTCCTCACATCCATTTGGTGCACCTTCCATTTCATCACAGTGGTCAATGAAAGTATAGTCTTGATCGAGGTATATCTCGCTATGGGAGCAAAAGTCTCCTCATAGTCAATCCCTTCCTTCTGAGAGAAACCTCGGGCCACAAATCTTGCCTTATATTTTTCAATATTGCCATTAGCTGCGTGTTTCGTCTTGTAGATCCATTTTGAACTCAACACAGATTTCACCTTTGGTCTGGGAACCATATCTCAGACATGATTCTGCATAATGGACTAGTATTCTTCTACCATGGCATCTTTCCATACTTTCTTTAGAATATTCTACATCCATGATGTCACACAAGCATGCCACGTAGATGTAATATGACTTCATCTTCTTACTTTCCCTGAAAGATTTCTCTGGGGCACCAATTCTTTCTGCATCTCTGATAAGCTTCTCTGCTCAAGATGGTCTTCTCTTGCGAGAAGGCATCTCTGCCGGTTTTTGAGGTTTTTCCATGTCATGATCCTCCGGAATGACTTCCTCTGGTTCAACTACCTATGTCTTTGGAACTCTAGGAACTTCATTCTCTTCCTCATGAACCTCTTCTGCACGGATCTGTTTGGATTTATTGAAAGCTGCATTCTCATCGAAGGTTACATCTCGACTGATCTCCACTTTCGGGTGATCGGGAATGTATATCTTGTAAGCCTTCAATGTGTCAGCAACGAGTATGCCCCTCTGTCCGGAAAGGTCCAACTTTGTCCTCTTTTCCTTGGGGACGTGAACAAATATAGGGCAGCCAAATATTTTGAATTAGGTTGACTTCTGGCTTCTCTCCTGAAAACATCTCCTCGGGTGTCTTGTTTTCAAGCACTTTGAGGGGACTTCTATTCTGCACGTATACTGCAGTCTTCGCTGCTTCTTCCCACAGATGCATAGGAAGATCTTGATCATGGATCATGGCCTTTACTATTTCCATGATCGTCTAGTTCTTCCTGTCTGCTACTCCATTCTGCTGAGGGTTATAGGGAGTAGAAAGCTCCCTCTTAATCCTAACTTCCTTGCGATACTCCTTGAATTCTTCTAAGGTGAATTCACTTCCATTGTCTGATCGCAAGGTCTTTATCTTCCGCTCTATCATGTTTTCTACTAGTGCTTTGAACTGTTTGAATTTGCCAAAAACTTCATTCTTTGCATTCAACAAATAAATCCAAGTTTTACGTGAGTAATCATCAATGAAAGATACATAATATACATACCCACTTAGTGAAGCTGTCGACATCGGTCCACACACGTTTGAATGCATGATGTCCAAAACTCCTTTGGCTCTTCTATTGCTATTGGGAAATGAGTGCTTCACATTCTTGCCTTGTGCACAACCTTTGCACACACCATCTGGTTCTGCTTGAATTTTTGGTAGACCTGTCACCATCTTGCTCACAAAATGGAAGGGCTTTGTTTTGTAGGTGAGCAAATATCCTATGCCATAGTTCATTGGGATTCACAGTATCATGAACCATTGCGGAGTTTGAATGCCCTTTTAATTTGTAGAGTCCTTCATTTTCAACTCCAATCACTATTGCATCATCAAAGGTCTTCCCTCTAGGCCACATAAGAACTTGACCATTAACAAATGCTACTCTAAATCCTTTCTTATCCAATGCTAAAATTGAGAGAAGATTCTTCTTTAATCCTGGAACAGAGTGAACTTCCTTCATCTTCATTGGCTTGCCTGAGTCTAACTTGTAGGAAGCTTCTCTGACTCCTTTGATTGGATATTGATAGTCATCACCCAATTTCACCTTGTGAGGTGAATCTTTATGAACAAGGGTAGATAAGGAGTCTTCATAACCTGTCATGTGCTTGGAAGCACCATTGTCTACCAACCAAGTGTTGCTTCCATGAGTGACAGTTCCCGTGAGGGCTGAGATAAGGACATAATCCTCATCACTTGATTCATATTGCTTTGCAACCTTCTTTGGAGGCTCATCATCTTCAGCTATATGAGCTTGATGCCTCTTACCTCCCTTCTTTTTCTTTATTTCCTTAATGAGTGGATAATCCCTAGCAAAGTGTCCCAATTCTTGATAACAAAAGCATCTGATGTTTGAGTTGTCTCTTCGACCCTTCTTAAACTTCTTAGGTGAAGAGTGCTCCTCCTTGCTCTTTCCTTTCCTGGTGTGGACGACTAGGGCTTGATCTTCATCTGCCATCTTTTCTTCTCTTGCTGTCTTCCTAGCTTCTTCCTGGTTGCAATCTTCCCAAAGACTACTGAACTTGGGAAGCTTCTTCCTTGAGCAAATCCCTTGGATGAATGCATCCGATGACCTTGGGAGGCCATTCGAGGTGGTCATCACCATCTCTTCTCCTTCTACTGAGTCACCAATGGCTTCTATCTACTCCTTGATTTGATTCACTCTTGAGAAGTAGGAGTGAATGGTTTATGAGTTCTGTATCTTCACATTCTTCAACTGAGTTCTCAAGAGTCATTCTTTGGTTGATGTTGCTTCCTTCAAATAGACGAGTTAAGGTGTCTATCATTTGCTTTGGAGAAGATAATGATGATACATGATGGATAAGGTGGTCCTTGATGGAGTTTGCAATAATCCTTTTTTGCTTTCACCATGTCCTTCTTATGCTTTTCCTTAGCTTCATTTCCTTCAGGTTCTTGAACCACTTCTTTGATGAACATATCCAAATCATGTTCTTCAGGAAGGAGGGTTATTCTATAAATCTAGGCCATGAAGTTATCAACTCCATCTAGCTTCTCGTCGATCTTCGTTTTGGTAGTCATCTTGCTTGGGACCACACAAAAATATGACCAGAATTGAAAATTCTCAGAAGAGAGATTTGAACTTACCAACAGGTGCGCTCTGCTAGGGCGAGACACTTGGTGGTCTTGCTTCGTTAAAATCCCCCCCCAGAAACTGAAAAATGTCAACCTTAGGGTTTGGGTGACACCCTAACTGCAACAGCTGCAAACTGGGAAACTGGTCCACTGGAAAAGTGCACTAGGCTAGGGCGAACCTCCTGATGGTCTTGGTTTGTCTGGTAACTATCTCTAAACTAAAAAACGACTCCTTTTACGCTTCTAGACCTCCAACTGGCTTCTATTCAAGCCTGCTCTGATACCATGTTAGAATTTTAAATTTTCTGGTTACACAGTTACAGTTATCTTCTTTTAGCATTTAATCCAATAACAATTGTAATAGGATCATTGAAAGATAGACAATCACAGATACAATAGAACACAAAGTTTATCCTGGGAAACCCTCATGGGGGAGAAAACCCAGCAACCAAAATCCTTAGTATAGATTCTTTCAACTAGTACAATAATGCGTTATAGCTCTCCAAGAAAGACCAAGACCAAAACATCAAAAGAACAAGTCTCCAAGACTTGTGCGCTAGACCTCCTTATGTGCTCCAAGATACACAAGAGAAGTGTGTGTGTTTGTGTGAGTGTACAAATGAGAGGAACCTATCCTCTATTTATACACAAAAGTGTCTCCTGAAGAGACATGACTCTTGACCTAACTAACCCATAAAAATAGGGCCGACTTCTACATTAGCCACAATGGGGCTTTTTTACATTTACAAATAGAATACCAAATAATAAATTCTTTTGAGCCGACTTATACAATATAACTACAATGACCTTTTAAAGGTTTGACCAATACAAATATACAAAAATATTTTTCGAAGTTACACCAAAAATATTAACAATGTTCTCTGTTGTGGATGCCATCACTTCTTTGATCTACAGTAAATATTTTACCCCTCTGTATGCCACCTCATCCTCCAACAAAGTTTGAAGTCCACAAACGAGTGTAGAGATAGATGTTAAGGACTGTACAAAAATCTGGTCCTCGGACAGTGAATCATTTGAGTAATCGACCAACTGGATTTCACTATCCATAATCCAAGCCCTCAAATTGCTCTTGAAGACTGCCTTCCTGTGGCTATGTTATGTTGCTTAAAGCTGTATTTAACAGTGTTCCACTAGGACGTGTCCCCCAGGGTGGGGGGCATGCCCCCCACGTTTCCCATGCACCCGGGACGGGGGGACGCCTGGGGAAACGTTTCCCCACGTCTCTTTTAGGGAAACACGGGGAGACGCAAGGGGGTGCGTTTCCCCAATGTGGGGGTCGTGTTTCCCCAAAATGGGTGCTTTTGGGCATCTCCCCTCGAAAATGGGGACTTCTGGACACACCCCCTCGAAAGAGGGACTTCTGCGCATCCCCCCTAAAGTTTTGCCTAATAAGACTTAAAATTAAAAAAACAAAAACAATTTATTAAAAAGTTAAAAACCCTGCCTCACATATTTACCTTGGGCTACTTATGATTATGATTTATCATTTCTTTACACTCGTTTGACATTTATATTTCATCCCGTGAGTGATTCGGTTGACCTTGAGCCCATTGTTAGTTTTCAGTTTTAACTTTTGAGTCTGGAATCTAGATACTGATGACCTCATATTGAGTCTTTGACTCGTCACCATTGAGTCCTTGACTTGTGTATCTATTATGTATCTATTATTTTTCTTAGTACTAATTTAGTAATTAGATTCTAGAATGATGAATGATGAATTTAAATCAATGTATACAGTATTTTACTATATCTGTTTCATTTATGATTTATGAATCAATGTATTTCATTACTAAGTCAGAATGTGAATCATGTTTATTATTTATATCCTTTACAGATTTGAATATAGTACTAGCTTACTGTTTACTATTTACATTGCACAATGATGAATTTACATGCGCTGAATTGTTATTTTTGGGTTTTTATCATTAATATTTATATATATCTTTTTATAATTTTAGAGACGGGGACCCCTATGCTAGGGACCCCGATGTCCCCCTGTCTCCCTTGAATTTCCCTAAAATTTGGGGGTGCTCCTACACGTCCCCCTTGTGTGTCTCCCTGCTCCCGCGCACCCCTCCCGGATACTTGGTGGAACATTGGTATTTAATCTAGGCTCTCCCTTTTCTCCTAATTGATTTATATGCTTTTGAAGACGTCTTAATCAATTTCTTGATGTAATGAATCTGATGTAACTTTTTCATCTCACTGACTGGTTTGTTATTGTCTATAGACATTTAAATAGCTTTCTTTTCCTCTTGAATAGGGCATTTCCCTTTGTCCTAGAAGATCCTTGAATGTTTACAATCCCAATCCCAACTTGTAATTCAAGTTCTCCTTCCAAGTCCTGATTTAGTCTGCTAATAATTTCCCTATTCCAGTTTATCAAGCTGATCCAGTGGTGCCCAGTTATTCTCAGCAGCATCTGCTATACTTGCTAAGTATGAGTTGTAGCAACAAAGATTGTTGAATTGAGATAATTTGAGCCATATGAAATTCTGCAATGTGAAGTACAAGAAGTACATTCTTTGGAGAAAACATGCAAAATAAGTTCCCTGAGTTTTGTCATTCTCTTCTAGGATATTTCCAATCTTTGGCTTCCATTTTCCTTGTACTCACACAAGTTTAAAATTTTTGAACACATTGCAACATCTTTTGAAACCTGTGTATTTCTTCATGCCTCTCTGAAGTTTGAACATCTCACAAGAGGCAAACATTTACTTTAAATGGTTAATGCCATGGACCAATTATTCTTATGAAAATTAAGGATTATGTTAGTGACCAAGTGCATAGGCTGTATGAAAGTACGCTAACTTCTAAATCCATCTCTTGTATTTTTGGGTATTTTCTGAAATATTCGTTCATGCTCATTATGTCGAACTTCTCAATCCATCTCTTGTTTTTTTGGGTATTTTCTGAAATATTCATTCATGCTCATTACATGGAAAATAATTTATTGTTGAAGGTGTTCTCAAGTACTGTAAAATTCTTTAGTTATCTTGATGATACAGTGTCAATCTAAGATCATATCCCCGTGATATATGTCTGATTGGCTTCTTTGGTTTGATATAGCGTTTTTATGAACCAGGAAGTGAGGCTCAGATTACTGCAGATGCTACTTTAAAACCATCAATGGACATCTTTTCCTTGGGGTAAGGTTTTAATAAATTTTGGTGCATGCATGCATAATTGGGTAATTATTTGGGTGCTTAAGCATCATTTACTTGTATTTATTTCTAAATGTTGGCTTCAAAGCTATGTATTTCCAAATGTTGACTTCAAAGCTATGTTTGATCACAGGAAGGTATCCCAATCAAGAATAATGAAATGCCTTGCAGTCCACATGCTGTCATTTATATGAGTTCTTGAATATTTTATGTTTTATGGTATAGGTTCTTTATATTCTTTCCAAAGCTAGTCTTGTTGAAAAGTTAGTTGTGCCCATTTATTTCTGTTTTGTATGTGATACATGGAAACTCAACATTACATAAAGTTTAAACTTTATAATTCAGTCTTCAATTTTTGTTGTGATCTGATTGTAAAAGTTCCTTTTCATACTGTTGTTTGTTTCTACATTGGTTGTAGGCCTTAGGTCCCTTAGCAATGTTTAATTGATTACTATAGCCACACATTTTAGACTTGTACCATCTATACCATTATTCCTCTTTTTTTGACTTAATTCCTGTATACACTTTTTTTTGCTATAGAGAAACAATGGAGTTAATGAATTTAATTCAATAATTTATCTATCTTCTTTTGTGATATGGTTCCAAGGATTCCCATGCAAACTTTATTCTTCATAAAGAAACATTTGAGTTAACCATCGCTATTTCACAAGTTGTCAATGGTGAACACACTTATGGGGCAAGTCGATACTGGTATTACTAGTTATACCATGGTGTCTATAAAAATGTCACCACTAGTTCATTGGAAAATACTCTTTTTTGCAACTCCTAATTCTTTGGTAGGATTTTGTTTGCACATTTATCGACACCTCCCAATCATTGACTATAGTTATAGCTTTTGTACATGATTTACAATTTTTTATGAATTCATCAATTATTTCCTAGAGAATTCATCCTAAGGTTGTGAAACCAATGTTATCAGGGCCACAATGGTGACTGAATTGGTCAACCGTAAAACTGGAACTGAACTGGAATTGGTCTGAAACTAGTAAAAAAATCCAAAAACAAAACTAATCAACAAAAAAGTACATAAACTATTCAAATTTTGATAAAACAATATATCTTCATGTACATCCATGTAAATCCATACCATTAGAAACCAATTATGCAAAATTTTCTCATAGATATAGCATTGTAAGGGTGATTATAAATGTAATAACCCAACCACCGCTGATATAAAATTCTACTAACTGCTGTGATGTTTTGATGTTTTCTTGGTATTGGACTTTCGTCAAAAAGTTGTTAGATATGACCAATTTTCACTAATAACACCTTCTACTTACTGCTGTTGTAATTAAATGATTGTTGTGTGGTTTCTTGGTTCGGCACTTCCGTCAAACACTTAGCTATATGTAACATCCCCAACCCCGAGCTGGGCAATGCCACACGAAAACTTCAACTCTGATACCAATTTATTTTACTAAAACGTTCTGCAAATGCAGAAAAACATGCAGGATAGCAACAAATATATACATACATCATATACTCTGCTGGTCATAAACTTAGCAATAGGTCACCCCCGAACTGGGGCTAAAACTTGGGCAAAGGAATCCTAAATCAGGCTAAGGTCCCTCAAACAATAGAAATGCTGAGACTTAAGTGCCAACTCTAGCAGACAACCTACAGTCCCTCATTCCCCACATGCCTGTCCTGCCCAAGGAAGTGTGCCCCTTCTCTCCTCAACAGTCCTTCGACTGCCCACTTTCATTCCGGGGCTTCAACAACATGTCGAACAGGAAGTCTCAGAGCCCTGTAGCTGCAGCTTGGCACCTTGGGAATCAATTCCCAATAGTTCTTTCACCTGGAGAGAATGCTCATGGGCGTTACAACCCTCTTCTTCAATAGTCCACGGGCCTGACAATTCGCCTCTTTTGCTCAATTTACCCAGATTACCGGCTGAGACTAGCTCCAAATCTTCCCAGGTATAGGTGATGGTAGCAGTCGTGTACAGGTGGTAGGAGAGAATAATGGAATAATCCGTGAATGAATGGGGAAAATGAACTAAATCCCCAACTATATGTATGCATGTTCCCAACATGACACTTGTCATGTTGGGAGCTGCCTTGGGCCCACTTGCCCCCCACTTGGGTGATATGTTCCCCATAATTAAGGACTTAGGATATATTTATATCCCTCACTTTAGACTTTATACTTTAGGAATATTAATAAAATATTCCTTTGCGCTTAAGCCACCATAGCTTAGCCCCTTTCCTAGACTCAACCCCCTTTCCCTTTCTAGTGGAGTTTAGCCCCCCTTACTTCTTCTTTTTGGTTGGTCTGCAGTAGTGATATGTTTTCATTAATATCTGAGTGTGATTACATAATACAAAGATAGGCTCACTAGCCCTTTTAACTTCTGGCTTTCCAACCCATTAACCACACAGGCATTTTGGCCTCAAAATACATATATACAAAGGCACTCTGGCCCAAAATGTGCTGGCTCACCAGCCTATATGTACATTTATATTTACATTACAATTGGGGTTTGGCCTAGGGGTATTACATTCCCCTCCCCCTTATTTATGCATTGTCCTGAGTGCATTAAATACACATGTACAATCAAAACTTCAAAAGTCTTCAAAAAGATGCGGGTATTTTGCCTGCATAGCATCCTCGTGCTCCCAAGTTGCATCCTCAGGACTGTACCAGGTCCATTGGGCCTTTACTAGACCTATGGCTCAATTTTGGAGCTGCTTGATCTTCCGGTCCAATATGAAAACCGACTGCACTTGAAAGTCGCCTTCTTGCTTCACTTGAATCACATTCCAATCAATGACATGATTAACATCAGGTACATGCTTTTTAAGCAAAGACACATGGAATGCATTATGAATACACATGGATGCAGGTAGTGCAAGCATGTATGCAACAGGACTAATCCTCTCCAGGATTTCAAATGACCCACAGTAACGTGCTGCCAGCTTTGAACATTTTCCCAACTTTAGGGAACTTCATTTTGTCTTCACTTTCAAGAACACATGGTCACCCACTTTAAATTCTCAATGAGTTTTATCTTAATCTGCATAACTTTTCTGCCTGTCTTGGACAACCTTTAATTTTTGTTTTATCTTCACCATCTGTTCTTCCATTTCCTTGAGCACTTCTGGTCCAACCACTGCTCTGTCTGTTGGGTTGTCCCAACTTACTGATGTGTTAAATTTATAAGCAACTGGAAGAGCCATTCTCCTGGAGGATGGCTAAGACCCTAGACGAGATCTAGGGCCCCCAGTGCACTCCTGGGGTACTTGGTCTAGGACCAAACAGTTAGTGCCATGGCAAAAGACCCTTGTTAGGGCCCCCAGTA
>JZKD02S0189388.1:181228-194556 GCA_000966675.3 Picea glauca | reverse complement strand
CATATGCAATGATGATAAAGTAATAAGTTCACCATGAAAAGTGAAGGAATGAGTATTGCCACCTTGCTAACCCTCCTCTACCCTCACTTGTGTTGATTTTGGGTTTTTATGTTAATTTTGTTTTGGGGGTAAATTAAATTTAAATTAAAATATTTATTATACCATGTTTAAATTGTTTAATTTAAACATGGCATTTTAATTATTTTTTTAACTTAAATTTACCCCTAACCTAAACTATAAATACAACCCTCTCCTATCCCTCAACACACATATTATTATCCTTTGTTTTTGAAGTGATTGGATCATCTCCTAGCTGTGGCCCTCTTCTGCTGGTGTCTTCTATCTACGACCCTCCTCTATTGGTGTTTTCTTGCTGCGGCCTCTTTGCTGTGTGGAGCCTCCTTGCTGCGGCTTGTTCTTTTATTGCAGGGCTTGTGTGGAGTGTGGCAGCGGGCTTGTTTTTGGCTTTGATAACCTTGCTGTGGAGGGTGCGGCTCCTTCTCCCATCTGCTCTGGCTGAGTTCTAGGGTGCGGCCCTCCTCTACTCTGCTGTGTGAAGTACCTACAGGCTGCGACCTCTCCATCTCTGCTGTTGCTGGGATCTTTATTGAGTGCGCCCCCCTTATCTGTTCTGTTGTGCATACTGTGTGAGGTACGGGCCTCCTTAGATCTGCTGTTGTGTGGGGAATATAGGCTGCGGCCTTCTTTTCTGTTGTGGGCTGAAAGTAGAGGTTGCAACCCTCTCCTTTCTGGTGTGTTATGAGCCTTTAGACTGCGACCTACTTCTGTCTGTTATGGTGAGTCTGTAGGGTGCTATCCCTCTTTATTTTTGCTGAGGTAAACCTATAGGTTTAGTCCTTCTCTCCTGCTGTCATGAGGGTTTACCCACAATCCTTCTGTGTAGTGTTTTGAATGTTTTAAGCATCCTTGTGAGGGTTTGTCTTGTGAAGACCTTGCTGGTTTTATTTTCCTTGGTGGCAAGAAAGATCCTTTACCTATTGGCAAGAGATCCAATCTACAAGGTGGATCTATGAACTGAACCTTGTCTGAGCATACTACAAATGGTTCTACATCTCTTGTGGTTACTGTTTCTTCTTCAGAGGTAAGGTTGATGTACCAGGTAAGCTGCCTACTCATCATCTTCAGATCTAGGATCTTATTTTTACTTCAGTACTGTTTGATCTATTTAGTTTTGTGTGTCAATTCTAGATCTGAAGCTATATATTGAATTTACATCTGCCTCTATAGTTGGTTTACTGTTTATCATCAGATTGGTTTTAGATCTGCAGATCTGTGCAATGTTTTGAGTTTTTCCTGATCTGCTCACTGTCCAATTAGTAGAGTTCTTGTTTAACTATTGAATAGTAGATCTGTGATCATCAGATCTAACTTTTACTGAGTTTATTACTGTCTCACTTTAGATCTCCTAGATCTGAATACTAGTTAAAGTATTTGAGTTTATTGAATCTTAGATCTAGTTGTTTTATTCACTGAAATTAAAATGATACTACTGTTCTGCTTTATTGCCCTAATTCTAACATGATGTATTGCACTTTCTGCCATAAAGTGCCTCAAATGGGCTCATCTTTAAAGATGCTTGATACTCATTGTTGTAGGAAAATTCTACCAGGTGTAGATAATCCTCCCATTTCGATGGTTTATCCATCACATACATTCTTAGCATGTCCTTGATTACTTGGTTAACTTTCTTTGTTTTCCCATCTGACTCAGGATGATAAGCTGTGCTAAAGTTAAGATTTGTCCCATATCCTTTGAATAATCCTTTCCAAAAATTTGATGTAAATTTGGGATGTCTGTTAGACACAATTGTCTTGGGCACACCATGCAGCCTAGCAATTTCTCTCATATAGATATCAACAATGTTAGCTGCCTTGTGAGTTAACTTCACTGGAATAAAATGGGCAGCCTTAGTAAGCTTATCCACCACCACCATGATGGAATCATGTTGCTTGGTAGTTCTGGGCAGCTTAGTGATGAAATCCATTGTTACAACTTCCCATTTCCACTCAGGAATGTTAACAATTGCAACATCAAACAAGTACTTCCACATTGGTGTGTGTCTAGCATGTGGAAGTCACCTAATGCCTCTTAGAACCTTAGAAGTTCATTTTATGTAAATAAATGAACTTTTGTAATTAATGGAGGTTAATTAAGTTAAAAGCCTAAGTTATTGGCTTTAGTAACTTAAGTGAAAATCAAATTAAGTCATAGCCGTTAGATCTGAAGTGAACGTGAGATTAGATCTCAGCCTTTGATCACTTTGGTTGAGGTCTAGGGTTTTGGCTTAGGGTTTGATTTTGTCTAATCTCAAGATTATAAAAAGGCAGTCAGGGTGAGAGGAGAAGACACAACAAGTGAGATAGAGACTACACACAGAGAGTGAGCTTTCAGGTGTGCAGGTGCAGGGATTTGAGGGAAAAAGACAAGGTGACAAGGGTTTCAACAACCTTGAGGTTTGTGAGGCTAGGATGATTGATGTAATTGTGAGGGGTCATTTTCCCAGGAAGGGAGCCCCAATTAATAATAAAAATCTTACAAAATTGGTTTTCCTACAAGGGTTTTTCCAGGGGTTGGTTACCTGAAATCTTGTGTGCAAATGTGTTATGGTTTCCTGATTTATTTGCTTCCGCTGAATATTTATTTGTTTAGAACCTAGTTGTGTTGTGAATCAGTGAAATGTGTTTCTGCTCGGAATTAACAATCGGGTATCAGGTTCAGGAAATTTAACATGGTATCGGAGCTGAGACTCTGAAGGAGAAACCAATTTTGCGTAGGATGAGATTGGCAACGAGAATTGCATGTTGCGGGATTTTTTTTTTTTTTAAATTTTTAGTTTGTGGGAGCTGCGGGGTTTAATTAAAATAAAAAAAGGGTTAAAAAAAGGTCGTATAGTCGTACCACGTAAGATTGGATGTTGCAGTGGGTCGATTTGGCAGCAGATTAGTGGATTGGGTTGCAAATTTTAGGAGACGAGAGAAAATCATGGGTTTGTGGAAAGGTCTGACTGATCTGAAGCTGCAGAGAGGAATTAGGGCTAGCAGAGTGTTGGGCGAGCAACGTGGAGGCTGACGTGAGAGAAAAGTTGCAGGTGTATAAGACAACCGACCACTAAAGAGACGAGCCGAGCAGGATAACAAGCTTGAGTGGAGGGCGTTAATGTAGAGCAACACACAGATAGTAGGAAAGATTTGCTGCAAGCAGCGACTGTGGGGTCGATCAGGTGGTGGTGGTGCAGGAACTGTCGGTCAGTTGGTGCAGCCGAGGATGAAGGTCACGGGTTATGCTGGATGCTGGAAGCCTAGCCGCCTAGAAAGGCTCACCAAGGCAAGGGGGCCTTACTTCACAAGGCTTGTGGGGAGGTCTTCAAGGAACTCCAAGGCATCAAAGAGTGGTTGCTAATGTACCAGGTTCACTTGTTTATGTTTCCTGTGTTGTACATTTTGTTTTGAGGCCTTCTATATATATCTGCTCCAAACTGGTTTGCCCCATGGGGGGGTTTTTCCAAAGTCATGTTGACCAAAAATCTATGTGTCAAATTTATGCATGCTTAGAAGTGTAGATCAACATTTTAAAGTTCAAGATCTAGAGGTAGTGTTATGTGTTTTAATGTATATTGCATGTGCTAACATTGAGTAAAGAAAACCCTTGCAAGGGCACCTTAAAAGAGCACTTAACCATCAAATATTGAGCAGAAAGTTTGGTGACTGTTTGCTGTCCTAAAACAACAAGAAAAGACAGCCACACAGTTGAAACTTAGAGCCATACTAAGGTCAAGGACAGACCTTAGATGGCAGCCTCATAGGACCTCAGAAAATCTACAAGTAAGGCGCCCCTTGCCTTGGTGAGCCTTTCTTCCTCTTGCTCGCTTTGTCTTTATCCTGATGCCTTTGTCTTTGAGCCTTTTCCTTTACCACTGCGATGCCATGATATTTCCTTTACCCACTTGAAGCTTGAGTGATCCTTGCCTTTTCCCTTGAAGTTTGCGCCCTCTCTCTCAAAGTGCGCCCTCCTCCAAGATATGGTGCACACCTACCTTTGGTGTGCCCTCTCCTCTAGCAAAAGCCTCCCACTGAATGCGCCCTTAGTGCTCCTCACTAAGGCTCCCTCTCAACAAGTGCGCAAGCTCCCCACACAAATCACTCATGTATGAAGTGTGCCTCTCCTCAAGGAATGCGCCTCTCCTCCTCCAAGTGCGCCCTCAACCATAGAATGTGCCCTCACTAAAGTGTAAGCCTCCTCCTCCATGGAAGCTCCTCCTCCAAGCTATGGCGCCTTCTCCTCACTCAATGGGCAAACCCTCATGCAAGTGTGCCCCTATCTCCTCAAGAAATATGCCCTTGCTCTTCTCCTCTTCTCACAAGTGAAGAATCAATCTCATAAATTCACTATACCTTCCTTTAGCCTCCTTTGGCCAAGCCCTAAAAGATCAATGGCCTAGATCCAATCTAGCCAAGTCTAATCAATGGGTGAGATCTAATCCAAATATCTCACTAAGGAAACTCACTTTCCTTAGTTGCTTTATGTCTATTAATTCACTCACTTTGTGAATTAATTGTCACCTTATGACTTAAGTGACATATTTCACTTTTGACTTAAATCTCCTAAGTCAAATTGAAATTAGAATCATAAAGTAAAGTACAAGGGTAATAGTCTCCCCCTTTGTGTTTAGAGATCCATAAACACATGGGGACCACTTTCCAAGGTACCCAAATCACCCCCGGGTTCAGATCATGTGGTATCAGAGCAGGCTTGATACTGGTTGTAGATGTTGAAGTTGAGAATGGCGAGATCGCCAAAACAGTTGTGGTTCGATGAGCTTCAAGAGCTCAACCAAATCCTTCAAGCTTTGGGGAAAGACCTGGAGACGTAGCCCATATCGGGTGAACTCCGTTATCAAGGGAAGTGTCATATCTCTTATGTGTATTATGTTATTATGTTACTTTTCATGAATTTCCGCACATTGATTATTAAATGCAAGCATGGCATATAGCACATAAGGAAGCTAAAAGAGGCTTTAATTCAATTTGGATTCAAGTCTATAAAGACTTCAACTATAACTTTAATTGCAATCCACTCAATTAAAATGATCTATAACTGATCCTTTGGAGGAGTGATAGGATCAAACAATTATTGGAAACTAATCACCCCCGGGCTTAGATCAAGTGGTATCAGAGCAGGCTTGATATCGGTTGCAGATGTTGAAGCTGAGAATGGGGAGATTGCCAAAACAATTGTGGTTCGATGAGCTTCAAGGGATCAACCAAATCCTTCAAGTTGAGAATGTTGGATTGAAGACATTGTTGCATGTTGCAGAGGAGGAGAACCAAAGGTTGCAAGAGCAACTGCAAGCCATTAATGTGCAGACATGGGAAGGCTCTACGAATGAGACGGTGATAAGACATTTTGTGACCATGGCAACTTCACTAGTTATGGGTTCGAGCATGATAGTGCAAATGCATGCACACTTTGTCAAACAAGTGGAGATGACATCCAGGCATCCAGAAATCAAGGAGGATTCCTAGAAACATCATCCACTGATCCTTCTCACTAGGAACAACTGGACACACCTCAAGAAGCAGACCAAGAGTCCCATCTTGGGATGGAGGTAAATAAACCATGTTTACTTCCTTTCTTGATTAATGCGGATGACTCTTTTAAAGTCTTTGAACAACATACTTCATCAATCGGCTTAAAATTGATGGGAAAAATGGGATACAGAGGAGGCCTTGGAGCCAATGGCCAAGGTATTGTGGATCCCATTGAGGTAGTGGTTTGGCCTCGATATGTCGGGATAGGTTATGTCCCAAAGGATGTTGGAGAAAGCTCCAAAACCATTTGGGAAGAAGACCCTAGGACAGTCACTGAGACTCTAGAAGTCAACAGTTCATCAGGAGATGAAACTGATTCAGTGCAGACTGAGAGCACAACTTCTCATGGTCGAGGATTCGAGACATCTCTAGGGAGAGACGAGCATCACAATGAAGGAGCTGAGGCAAACTCTTCTTCCAAGTCCGTCTGCAGAGACAACTCACTGAGGTATAAGAAATCTCGAAACTCTAAAATTCCAGTTGATTATAAGCATGTTAATAATATACAACAGAGCTTGTGGCATCAAAGACCATGCACTTTTTGTGGATTGAATAACCATGCAGTGTCCTAGTGTTGGAAGAGAAAATCCTTGTACAGGAAGGTTATGGCAACCAGGAAAAAGACGAGGATATAAGATCACTCTCCACACACAGAAAGGAGCAGGGGAAATACACCTCTGAAGGAGAAGGGCTATTGCAACCATTGTAGTAGAGATGGACATAATGAGGCCACTTGTTGGGCCTTGCATCCAGATCTATGTCCAAAGAGGAACAAGAAGGCTAGGTAGACAACCAATCAGGCAATGCTGCAGGGAAATCCTCCACCAGGAGGAAAGTCCTTGTGTTAGTCGAGAGTGGCCATCTTTGTAAATCACATGTTGTGATTCAGACCTGATAGAAGGGAATCGTGTAAAAGTGATAATTGTTTGATATCACTTATTTTCTTGCACATGTTGATATTTTTAGGCCTTGTGAGGTAGTTTGAGTATGGGATTTCTTTTGTAAGTCCAATGGACATGAAACTTATAATGTAAAGACTTTTGGGGACCAAAAGTCCTTTCAGTTGGGAGGCGTGATCCGGGAGGATCTAGCGAACATCTCAGAAGTTTCAGAAGTGTCCCAAGAGGCTTAGAATGGCCTCGACAAATGAGAAATGACAAAAATTCAGAATCCTCAAAACTCAGAGAAATTGACATCATTGCTAAGACCGCGTCACAAGCTTTCCAACGACACAAACAGTTCGTCAAACGGAGTTACGGATCGAAAGATATTCGCAGTCAAAGTTTTGGTCAACATAGCCCAATGAGCAGGGATGAGTCAGCGTCCGTACTGCTGACGTCAACGACTGTACTGATGATGTCAGCATTTGTACAAAATAAGTGGCACAGTTAGAGAGCAACACATGTCTTGATGACGTTAGCATGCTGATGTGGCAGCACTAGAGGCTGCCATGTGTGACTCATTTTCGACATTTTCATGTTGACATGTGGACCAATGAGAAAGTGCCACGTGGCAGTCCGTACAACCACGTGGCTTTCGTACATCCACATGGAAGGTGACGTGGCATCTGTATTGGATGTGGCAGGTGACATGGCATCCGTACAGGATATGGTAGGTGATGTGGCAGGTGACGTGGCATCCGTACAGGACGTGGCAGTGGCATGCTGACGTGGCCCAATGATAGCGCGTCACGTGGCATGCTGATTTGGCACTTTGGGCCGTCAAATGGGCCAATAAAAATGTGACACGTGGCACCCCCAAGTTACGCCACATGGCACCACCCCAGGAGAAGCCACGTGGTCCTCTCGCAGGCTGACACATGGTGCCATTCGCTGGATGACACGTGGGCAGTGACTGTACCGGTTTTAGCCAATGGATGGCCGCCACGTGGCCCAGTCATGGGTTGCCATGTGGCAGCCGGCAAATTCCCAATGAGGGCCAGAAAACGAAAATTCAAATTAAAAAGGGCTGGCCAATGGTCAACTGCTTTCTGCCAAATCTGGCAGCGTCCACTATATCCAGACTCTCCGTAAAAAAAAAGGGGGTTGTAGCCAGTCCACCAAATTTGGTGGTTGATCCTGCCAGATCTGGCATATCCGCCACATATAGCAGCAATCTGCCAAGTTTTAGCGCCAACCTTTGAACAGTTGTAACTGTTAGCGAAAAGGGGGAGGCCCGCGGGTTTGACCCTGAGACCTCCCCAACCACAACGCCAATTTTAGCATCCGCCAACCATTGGCCCAAACAGTCATATTGTTTAATCCGCCCAGTTTTTATTTTAAAAACTGAATTTCGCCAATGCACGGGAGAAGAGCACGTGCCAGTCCGCCCAGACTGTACCAGGCATGGTTTTCAATGCAGTTTTCAGTGCATTAATTGCAGAGTTGCACACAGATCGAGACAGAGGTCCAGAGGAGGCCTGAAGTTGACAGTGTCCGATGGGGACGATTTGACAGTCAAATTTTTGCTATTCGACGACACGAATCCAATGGCGATGTCTGTTTCGGAAGCAGAGACTCCGATCAGCAGGCTAACTGTTGTTTGACATTTAGTCCATGGCAAATATTATCAATGCAATGCATGCTAGAATACTATGTAGTATGCTTTTGTAATGTCGGATAATCAAACAACAGTTAAGACTCATTTTGGTAGGTTCTTGTACCCTATATCTACTCTTTTTGGGGATTATAATATCAATACAGACAAGGTCTTTCTGACCTATTATTTAAGATTTGTTACTTTTATTGAGTTGTATCACTGTCCTATGTTATAGAATCTCTGTTTAAATTTTTAATATTTTATTTTTAATTTTAATTTCTTTTGCCATCCCCTTTCACCCATCTCCTGGAAATTTGGGAGTACCTTGCACATGTTTGTATTGTGCATGGGGAAACCATCATATATTTCCTTTTAGTAGTTCAATGAATCAGTGGAGTGTGGACTGGCTTCATCTGTCTATTCTATGTCAAGTATATTGTCCAGACAAATCCCAATTAAGTTGAGTATATCAAAGTGTAAACTGGTCTGAGGTGTGTATATTAAATTTTTGCATAAATGTGTTTATAGGACTGCTCAAGGTTGATTCTGTACAATGGCTTGCCAGTGCCCATGAGTTATTCTATTTTGGTTTCAGCTGTGTTATTGCAGAGCTTTTTCTCGAGGGGCAGTCACTGTTTGAATTATCCCAGCTGCTTGCTTACCGCAGAGGACAGTATGACCCAGGGCCGTACCTGGAGAAGGTTTAGTCTTTATTTTTTCATTTGATAACTTCATATCTGAAGTAATATGTTTGAATGTCAAGTGAAGCCTTCCTTGATTTGCCAGATAAATATCATTTCCTTGACATTCACATTTTTCAGGACCTGATTGCAGATATCAGATGATGGAATCCACAATATGGTTCGTCATATGATCCAATTGGATCCAGAGGCACGTCTGTCTTGTGAAAGTTACTTGCAAAGTTATGCGACCATTATTTTTCCAAGCTATTTTTCCCCATTTTTCCATAACTTTTTTTCTTGCCTAGTGCCTCTGGATACTGATGCTAGGGTAAGTCATCTTCACCAAAATACTTGTTTCACAATTTTTTTCTGCATGAAGAGTTTTCTGAGGCTTTGCTTTTGCCTATTCTACAGGTTGCACTGACAGAGCGTGCTTTTCCTGAGATCCTCAAGCAACTGACATCAACTTTATCAGAGACAGGAAAAAATGCAAAAAATAAAGCATTGAATGCTGAAGCCAATGAGATGGCTATTCCATCCAGTACTAATCAAAGTTTTGTATTATCTGAGAATTTTAAAGGTCCATTCAACTGGGACAGACAGTCTCGAAAAGCCAACATTGGTCAGTCATATCCAGAGTTAGCTACTGATATTAGTGCTCTCCAGAGAGACTTAGAGCAACAGAACTCTAGACAGGGTAAAAATAATGTAAGTGATAGAGTTCCTATGTCTAATCCTGTAAATTTTATGATCAGGAAAAGTGAAAATAGTCTGAGGAGAATAAGTCTTGAAAAGGAAAATCCCTCTGATTCTCTGCAACTAAATGCTGAGAGAACTTTGACAGATAAATCTTTTATTTATAAAAGGAAATTAAATAATGAGAAGGACCCTCCAATGGTTGGATCAGAGAGAAGCCTGGATGATGCTGTCATGGGGCCGTATTCCACAAACTGTGAAGGGATGGTATTGATTGCTTCCTTGCTATGTTCATGCCTTAGAAGTGTTACACTTACACAGTCAAGGAGGGGTGCTATAATGTTATTGCGACGCTGTTCATATTATATTGACGACGAGGACCGGTTGCAACATGTTGTTCCTTATGTTGTCGCTATGCTTCCTGATCCAGCTCCTATTATACGGTGTGCTGCTTTGCTAACTATCTGTGATGTACTATCGTTAGTCCAGGCGTTCCCCCCTAGTGATGCAAAGATATTTCCAGAGTATATTCTTCCTATGCTCTCAATGTTACCAGATGACCCTGAGGAGAGTGTCCGCATATGTTATGCTGAAAACATATACAAGATTGCTGCAACTGCTTCTCATTTTCTAATAAGATCACAGTCTCTGAATGAGATGAACATTTTAGATCGAACTCATGTTTCTAATAAGGCTGTCAAAGTTCCAGTTGGTCCATCTCAAGCTCTGGGGTCACAGACACCTGGGTATCAACAGAATAGTAACTGCAATGCAGAACTTGCACAGTTACGGCAGGCAATAGCTCATGTTATACAAGATTTGGTTATGGGACAGAAGCAGACGGCAATTATTCGGCGTGCATTGCTGCAGCATGTAAAAGAACTATGTGATTTCTTTGGGGAGAAGCATTGCAATGAATTTTTGTTACCAATTCTTCCTGCTTTTTTAAATGACCATGATAAGCAGTTACAAGCTGTATTTTTTCAACAGATTATACATGTATGCTATTTTGTTGGCCAAATGAGTGTGGAGGAGTATCTTCTCCCTTATATTGAGCAGGCTCTCAACGATCATGTTGAAGAAGTCATTGTCAATGCATTGAAATGTTTGGCAAATCTTTCAAAAGAAAAATTACTTCGGAAAAGATTGCTTCTTGATGCAGTTAAGCGGGCTGCTCCTCTACTTTGTCATCCAAGCCAATGGGTTAGGAGGTCAGCTGTCACATTTATTGCAGCAAGCAGTGAGAGTTTACACCCAGTTGATTCTCATGTTTATCTTTCACCAATTTTGCGCCCTTTCCTACGTCGGGAGCCAACATCTTTAGTTTCTGAGATTGATTTCTTGTCATGTTTGAAGTCTCCAATGTCAAGAAAGGATTTTCATCACGTCCTAGAAAAAGTCAAGAATTTGCAGTGTTCAGAAATTTCAGAAAAGGACAACAGCCAGAGCAAACTTGGGCACATTTCAGCTTCAGCAAAAACAGTAGGGTTTGTTTCAAGCTCATCAAATACAGATGTTTCAAATAAAAGAATCCCTGAAAAGAGATCTTCTATTTCTTCCATATCAGCTGATCTGGCATTGACTAAAAGCTTTCCAGGTAAGAAGTTAGATTTGCATGCAAACATGGTAGGATCTCCCAGTCAGAATATAAATTTGTCTGAGGCAGACGATTCTGTCAAGATGAAAGCAATGGAAAACTATCTCCAAAATCTGTCCAGTACAATGCAGACTAGAGAGCATAGTCGGGAGTTAGAAAACTTTGAGAAGCTTCAAGTTTCTGCTGTTGGAATGCCTCTACATGCTGGGGTATGCAGCAGTTCCAACAATGGCCCATCTTATGAAGGTGTCCCAGTATATGTATACCCTCTGAGTGAAAGGAAATCTGAAACTGGACAAAAAGGGTTACCATCAATAGGACTATCTTTGAATGAAGAATGGAACCGGGATTCTGGAGGCCGACAAGGTACTGCACCTTTCCCGATGACTACTTTTTCTGCAACACAGGTTGCTGGATCTGTTGTTTCATCACAGTTGAATTCATCCATGCCTTCTGCAGAGCTAATGCACAGATCACTTATTATGGCAGGTTCTTTCCCACCCAAAATTTTTACTGGTTCTATGTTGAATGGCAGCTTTGCTGCTCCAAAACAAGTTAGTAAGGTCATTAGAGATGGAGCGGCAAGAACACACATGAATGAAGATGCAGCTCTTTTGGACATTGTTGATAAAGGCTCCTCATTATCAGTTGATCGAGTTGCAGGTTCCCCATCATCATCTGAAGCAGTGATGCTGTCTTCTTATTCTCGAACATCTGTTCCTGATGGCACATGGCGACCTCAGGGAATTCTAGTTGCACATCTTCAGGAGCATCAGTCAGCTGTCAATGATATTGCAGTTTCACATGATCACAATTTTTTTGTAACTTCCTCAGATGACTGTACAGTTAAAATATGGGACAGTCGTAGACTAGAAAAAGACATATCTTTCCGTTCAAGATTAACTTATTCTCTAGATGATGGCCGAGCATTGCATGTCACAATGTTTGGGGGTGGATCCCAAGTTGCTGTGGCATCAAGCAGAGGTACCATCAATGTATTTTCTGTTGATTACGTACCAAGGGGAGGGGGCAGTGTTGAGAGATACTCTGGCATTTCAAACATTAAGAAGAAAGAGACCCAGGAAGGAGCAGTGCTAAGTTTGCAAAATTATGCTACAGAAGGCCCTCCAATGATACTTTACAGCACTCAGCATAATGGGATTCATCTATGGGATTTGAGGGCACAAAATAATGCATGGACATTGAAAGCAAGTCCAGAAGAAGGATATGTTTCTTCAGTTGTACTTGGACCCTGTCAGAATTGGCTTATGTCAGGTTCTTCCAGAGGTGTGCTTACCCTTTGGGATCTGCGGTTTCTTATCCCAGTAAATACGTGGCAGTACCCCTTGGGTTGCCCTATAGAGAAAATGTGTCTTCTAGTGCCAGCTACAAATTCTTCCCCATCTATGACAAGTGGGCCTTCAGTCTATGTAGCTGCGGGATTTAATGAGATGGCCCTTTGGAATGCAAAGGATGGGAGCTGTCATCGGGTATTGACTATGCAAATATTTAGATAACTTGTCTGTTGGAGTAATTCTTTTTTTTTTTAACATTCCCACTTGAAATTTGTTCTGCAGATCTTTCGGCTACCATGCTCTGGAACTGGAACAGATGTTTCTGAGACCCCTATTGCTTTAGCTAGGCCCTCAAGTCAGGTGCTTTCTAAATCTGAAGTCACACTTGACCCTCAACGAAACGGGAATTCTAAATACAGTGTTCATGAGTTGAAAGAACCACCGTCTCGGCTTCCTGGCATTTGTTCACTTCTTCCACTTCTTGGTGGTGACGTGTTAACTGGAGGGACAGATTTGAGGATACGTCTGTGGGACCACTTCAGGTTGTATCTTTATCTTTACATATTCCCTTCCTGTTCCTTTATTTTTTTGTCTGACTAAATGTGTGGAACTATATATATCTAAAGACTGTGGATTATCATTGGATCAAGTGTTAGCTGATAACTAGTGATAATATAACTATGAAAAGATTGCCATGTACTAGGAAATTGCTGATTCAATTATACATGTTCGACAACACAAACGCCGAATTAGGCTCGCAGGCCAAGATATTTTCATCAAATTTGACATCTCTTCTAATAATAATTTCATTACAATGTGGTTGAAGAAGTCTATAACCTTTGACATCTTCAGAATAACCAATAAATATACACTTCTCACTTTTAGGCTGCAATGCTTTCCTTTTCTCATC
>JZKD02S0189388.1:170519-181178 GCA_000966675.3 Picea glauca | reverse complement strand
AAATACACGGAAGTGACTTACATCTGGTTTAATTTTAGTCCAAGATTCTTCCGGTGTTATATTTTTAAGAGCCTTTGTGGGAGTGCGATTGACTATGTAATTTGAACAGTTGATTTCTTCCGCCCAATACTTTAGACTTAATCCCTTAGATTGGATCATACAATTAGCCATTTCTTTTAATGTGCGGTTCTTTCTCTCAACAACACCATTTTGTTGTGGTGTATATGGAACAATGTGTTGCATTTGGATGCCCTGTGTAGTGCAGTAACTTGTAAAATTATTGTTCACATATTCGCCTCCCTTATTTGTTCTTAACCTTTGAATTTGATGTCCAGATTGCTTTTCTACAAGGGCCTTGTAGGCCAAAAACTTGTCAAAAACTTCGCTCTTAAGTTTTAAGAAGTAAACCCAAGTACGTATGGAAAAGTCATCAATGAAAGTTAAGAAATGCTTGCACCCAGAAAAAGAAGGAGAAGAAAGTGGACCACACAAATCATTGTGAACAAGCTGCAAAGGGCCCGAGACGTGCAAAGAAGCACATTTGTCAAAATTGTCCTGATGATGTTTGAGAACACAACTGACACAAACACCATCTCTACATGAAACAGGAGGAAGACCAGTCACCATCTGTTGATTACATAGTTGCTGCAATGAGCAATAGTTTAGATGACCAAACCACTCATGCCAAATTTTGCTCAAGTCATCGCTATGAGCAACAAAAACTGATGAAAAAGATGATGACCCAACGTTGTCAAACTTGTACAACCTGGTAATATCATCAGTAATTCCAGTTGCAAGAACATGCTTAGGATCTTTTAGATCCTTGATTACAACTTGTTGAGGTGAAAACTCTATGGTTTTACCTTCACCTGAATGAGTGATTTGATATACTGATAGAAGGTTACAAGAAAGACTTGGAACACATAATACATCATTGAAATGGCCGTTTTCTACTTGAACTATTCCAGATCCTTCAACACTAAGAGATCTATCATCACCAACGAATATTTTCTTGGTGTTACATTCATTTAGAGCAGAAAATATGTTTCTATCCTTAGCCATATGATAAGATGCTCCAAAATCAATAAGCCCCTCATCAGAAGAAGAAGTAGAAGTTCTATTGAAGGAGAAACCAGAAGCAGAAAGTGCATGTCCATGAGAAGAAGAAGAAGACGTAGAATCAATACTGATGTTGTGCTTCTTCATCGCTGCTTCTAAAGCTGCCATCTTCTTGAAACATTTGAACTCATCATGACCATCCTTATCACAAAAGTTGCGATGTCTGTCAGTTTTCTTACTTTTATATTTTGCTCCTTTGTCACCATTAGGAGCGGAAGCTGTCTGAGTGGGTTTTGGACCCTTATATTGCTTCTTGTTGTGGCGAGGATGTTGCTTCTTGGGATTCTTGGGTTTATCTTTCTGATGGACGACTAAGACTTTGTTAGAGGTACCTGTAGTGCTGATCACTCCAAGTTGTACAAGCTTATATTGCTCTCTAATCAAAGCATCACAAAAGTTCTCAAGACTGGGTTTTTTATAAGCTGCCTCTAGAGCTTCTTGCATGGCATAAAAGGTAGATACAAACACGGAATATGCACTACCTAGCTTAGAAAAAATAAGATAGATGCAACGATCTTCTTCTATCTTTATCTTACATTCTTCACATAAAGTTCTGAGTGTTTTAAACTTAGAAGGATAGTCTTCAATGCAAGAAAAATCATTTGGACTTAAAGTCAGTACTTGATTTTCTAACTGTTGTGCTCGGATAATATTGTGTTTACCAAACACAGATTCAATCTTGTCCCAAGCTTCTTTGGGTTGATCAATTGATTGAAGGTGGAACCTTAAATCATGAGAGATGGACATTCTGATTAATCCACGTGCTTCGTCATTCCTATTATCCCATTTGACTTTCTTATCAGCATCAGTGGGTGTCGTTTCCTTTCCCAAGGTAATCCGGTACAAGCCTTTACTTCTTAATAAATCCTCCATATGGGATTTTCATTGGAAGTAGTTGGTGCTGATAAGCAAGAGATTACTTGTAGAAGCCATATTAAATATGCAGATAATATGGATTTAAAAAATGAAACTGATGATCTGGATGGAAAGCTCTCGAAAAGTTATGCGGTTTTAAAAAAACGGCACTGAAAACGGACTTCGGATGTGAGAGTTATGCCCTTTTTAAAAAAGGCATAAATGGTAACCAAAGGACCACGTGGTAGTGTAAGTTGCTTTATGAAGTGACCCACTTTTATAAAGAGAAGTGGGGATCACTTTTACAATGAAGTTAATTTATAAAAGAAAAACTGCATGCAAAATAAATAACTCTAAAATAAAATATTAAAGCTACTTATAGTGATTCACTTTTATACTTAAAGTGAAATACACTTTACAATTTTAGCATGAACTTTTTCAAAAAAAAGTAACAAAAAAAAGACTTGAACTTAAGACCTCTTACTTAATAAGACAACTTTTAACTAAATGGGCTAGCAAAACATATTGTATTGTTTCGCAAGAGGATTTGGGGTGTTGTTTTTGTTGTTGTGGAAGACGGTCTTGGAAAGCGTGCTAAAAAAAAACTCTTTTCACACAAGAAAAAAATTTCGCTTCTCGATGACAAGGGTTAGATCTCGGTTAGCTTACCCAGAAGATGCACCTTTTCCTATCTGTTTCTGATTTGCCGAGATCGCATAGGGTGTGGAGAAAAGAGAATATGTAGATCTAAAAGAGTAGCAACCTGGAAACAAATAATATAAAATCGAAATGAAACCAAAATAATACTTTGCAAAAATTTTAAAAATGCGTATTTAGACTTTATACCTCCATATCTGACTGTAATGGCCGTATCTTGGGCAAATGGAAACCTTTTCGAGTGAAACGAGAAGTGTTCCTGACTGAAACGAGTGCTCCAAATGCAATGGAACAGTCTTCCCAGCCCATAAATGTACGAAAATGACAGAAAATGGAGATGAGGCAACTCGGCTTCACGATCTCGATCTACAATAGGAGCGAGTCTTCAAACAGGCTCTGATACCATGTTCGACAACACAGGTATTCCAACAGAGGATGAACACCTTTAACCACTCACATAACTAGATCAAAGATCAACACACCGATGTTTTCACGTGGTAAAACCCCTACGGGGAAACATCCACGGCCCCAGCCAACGCCGCTACTTGGAGCAGTTTATTAATGCAAAAGAAAAAGATTACAGAGAGATTTTACAAGAGAGTTTCTCACAATCGATCATCGACAATTGACCCTCCATGCTCTTTAAATAGAGATCATGGACCAATCGGGTGTTAAGCCACAGATCAATGGTCGTTAAGATCGATGAGAGTATGAACTGTCGGATCACTCTATGTCAGGAACATATCTTGACCGTCATATTTCCTAACTACAAATACATACTAAAGAAACACACTTTTACCCAATGACACATTAGACCAAGTAGATCTTAACTAACTCCTAAGTGTCTAAATATCCTAAAAATACAGTTTTTCATTTGTTGAAAACTTTAAAAGATATAAGATAATTTGAGAGTTCAAATAGGAACAAGGTGCAGGGATAACTTATATATATTGATAAGTAGGGCGTTAGAATTTTAGGAAAATGAAAATAGTAATATCCTTTTTAAAATTTATTCAGTACTGTATATATAGATCAACAAACTAAACAAAATTTCTGAAGTAGATTAAACACAGAAACATTACAATAGATCTGAGCATGTAGTAAACAATTCTAGGCTAGATCTAAACATGAACTAATCTGATAATAAGCAATAAAAATTCTAAACATAATCAGATCTGATAATAAGCAAAAGCAATAACTGAACATTACCTCTAGAACAAAATTACCTTGAATGCTTTGTTGCTGTCCTCTTTTAATATGCTTAGAAAAGCTTGTTAAATGTCATGGATCAAAACCCTCGAGGGTTTGATCTCATCATGATCTAAGTGGACAGATTGCCAAGAAGAACTGAAGGACCAATCAACATAAGTAAGGCTGATATAAAGCCCTACAACAGAATCTGGTAAGCAGAGGTAGCGTGCAGGAGACAACAAGAATGACACCAGCAACAACTGAAGAGGAACCAAGGGAAGCCTTAGGGAAACCAACGACAGCTATAAAGGAGCAAGGAGGAGGCCGCGACACCTTCACCAGCAAGAGAGAGGGAAGCTGCACCCTACTATAACAAGGAGAAGGGCAACGACACCTTACCACAGTAAGAAGGGGGCCACACACCAGCAAGAAATGTCACATCCAACACTAGAGAGAAACCCAAGGAGGCTGCATCTAAAAAACAACAAGATAGGAAGCTCCAAGGAGGCCGCACCCACAAGAACAAGTTGAATAAGATAGCTGTAGAAAAATCAGACCATGAGAAGAGAGTGAGGAAAAACCAATGATGTGGTCATGTCCTTCTTCTAGCTGCTCCTAGGTCTCATGCACCATCCCGGGAGAGAAGAACAAGATCACACATCATCACATCTTGGTACTCAACCAAGAACCAGCTGGTGCCAGACCAGGATACCCCAATGGCCATAACACATCTGGGGGCCCTAGAACACATCTAGGGACTTACATCATCAACCACCAAGGTACAAGACCAAGGATTTGAAGATTTTCCAGGTCCTATCAAGCTGCCAACTAGGTCTGTCTTTGACCTCAAGTTGGCTCTAAGTTTCAACTTTCAATGAAGGTTTTGCTGCTGTTTTAGGACAGCCAACAGTTCAAGAACTTCTTGTTGATTTGTTATGGTTACATTCACAATTTTAGGTGCTCTAGCATGTAGTTTTAGTCACCAAGGGTTAGCACATGCATACTAAAATAAATGTAACACACCTAGAGATATTTATAGCTGAAAATACAATAGTTCTACACTCTAACACACATGAAATTTAACATAGGTATTTTTGATCAACATGACCCTCGATAAACCCCCCCCGAGGAAAACCAGTTTGGAATATATGTTTATATATGAGGAGAATAGATGGTGGAATACAACAAGTACAAAATATAGATGAACCTGATACAATAGCAGCTTGATCCAAGCTGAAATACAAGTGCAAATGAAGCAAGAGCGCCCTAGGATGGTGCGCCCCCCAGAAATGCTGCCAAGACCATTTTAATGGAGCCAGATGCCAACTGGAAGCTCTGAATAGGAAACCCCTCCACAATACTCTAATACTGAAGTGTAGCCTCCCTCTGAAACAAACGTCACTGCAAACTGAGCTCTCTAAGACCTCCCCACTGATGATGTTCCCTCCTCAGAATTGGAAGCTCCCCACTAAATAAACTGCGCACTAAGCATCCATGAGCCCTCCATGCAAGGAGAAACCCAAGTTTTCCTCTCCCTTTGCCTGAAACCTCGTCCTCTTGTTCTCTCTCAAACTCTTGGAGTGAACAAATGAGTGAATGGCCTCTCCTTGGCCTCTTGCGCCCTCCTTTAGGATGCATAAGGAAACCTAAAAGATGGGTGGATGAGATCATCTCATCTCATCCCTAATCAATGGTTGAGATCACTCAAAAAGAATCTCACTCAAAAACCCACTTTACTTAAGTTTCCATAGTTTCACTTTATGTTTATTAATTCATTCACTTTGTGAATTAATTGTGACTTTAGGCTAAAATGACCAAATTTCACTTTTGACTTAAATCTCCTAAGTCAAAGTGAAATTAGACATAAAGTACATAGTACAAGGTACTTCCCTCATGTGTTTAGAAGCTCACAAACATAAGGGGACCACTTTCCAAGGTACCCAAATCTCAACACTCCCTCTTATCGAGGAAAGTGCCCGTCACCACCAATATCATCCCTATAGTGGACATGGTTGCCTCTTGGCATATACTTGGTGAGTATGGCTATACCCTGATCAATGAAAGTAGTCTGACATAGATCTGTTCAATCTGCATGATCTATAGATGGAAGTGTCTCTCCACCTATCCAAGATCACCTAGATCTTGGCATCACACCAAAGATCTCCACCTTGGTCTCCCACCAAGGATTTCTACCTCCTGGCATCTCGCCAATGGTCACTACTCTTGGAATCTCACCAAGAGTCACTCTCTTGGTATCTCACCAAGAGTTTCCCCCTCTTGGTATCTCACCAAGAGTACTAGGATCTCAACATCTCACCAAGATCCTCAACTTGGCCTCTCGCCAAGTAGCTTCCACTTGAAGTGGATCCAGAACCTGATTTGCCCGTCTTTGTAGCCAAGTGAGGCTAAAGCCTCCATGGTGCCCTGCCGCTCCTCCTCATCAATCTCTGGTGCTCTGAAGCTGTAGCACCAACTCTCTGTCTGCTCGACAACTCTGAAACTGAAGCTATCCTGGGTGGACCAGTCACCCCTCTAATGATGTTGTCCAAGGAAATTGAGTTTGATCTCCCTCTGAGTCACTGCTATGAGTCAGTCGGTCCTCCTCAACTCTGTCTCCCCATCTAATGCTGGATGGTGTAACAACAAACAAAGTAGTCATGAATGCACACTCTCTCACAAACTACTCATCGAACTTAAGCTCCTCTGCTGTTGCTGCTGAAACATCATGCTTCTTCTTCTTCTTCTTGGGACACTGTTCTGCATAGTGACCCAAATCCCTACAAGCAAAGCATCTCACTGAGCTCATATCTCTCTTCGTCGCATTGCTGCTCTCTCCTCCCTGTGGTGGGCCCCCAAACTTGGGACCCTATCGACCTCCCCGACCTGTCTTCTTCTTTCCCTTTGTCGAAAGAGCAAGATCCTCATCACTCTGACCTGACTGCTGCTGCTGTTGTCCAGAGGCCTTTGCTACAAGTCTAGTCTCCTCCTGGACGAAGTCATCCCACATCCTCTCCCATGTGGGCATGGCCTCCTTGGAAACAATGTCGTGAACGAATGGACCCCATGGTTTGGTGAAGCTCTTCAAAGCTGTCCTCACCATAGAGTTGGGGTTCACCACCTCTCCGATGGCTCCAAGCCCGCCTCTGATCTGGGTGTACCTACTAAGGAAAGAAGTAACCGACTCATCCTCGAGCATGCGAACGCCCCTCAGTCGATCATGAAGAACCAACTTTCGGTTCTCATTAGAGTTCTCATACAACTTGCATAGAGATGCTCACATCTCATATGCATAATCTTTCCCAGTCAAGTGGGGAATGATATGATCTCGTACTACATCACATATGGTCCTCTTTGTCTTGTTGTTCCTCTTCCTAAACTCTGCCACCAAGACGGGGGCAGTAATAGGAATAGCAGGAACAAGCGCCTCAACTATATCCCATAGTCCGAGGTCCTCTAAGACAAAGACTATCCTCGCCTTCTAAGGCGACCAGTTGCTAGCCCCAACTAGCTTGTCCTCCACACGCATATGAGATGTTGACATGTCTTCCAAACTGCACTCCAACTGATGCTCAAATTGCAAAGGAACATTGCCTCACTCATGTCAACACAGGTGTGAAAAGAGGCAAGCGAACTCTGACCTCACTCCTAGCAATATAGGTGTGAAAAGAGGTCGTGAAATACAACCTCACTCCTGTCCACGCAGGTGTGAAAAGAGGCTGTCTAAACTATGCACAAACTGCTCTACAATCTTCTACAAAATTCTGCCTGCAAACAACCACTAAACACTATTAATGACTGTCCACAAAATATGCCAAGAAGATGTACATAACAACCCACTCATATGCTGTCCAAACTACTAAAAAATCAGCTCTGATACCATGAAGAGTTTCCAGGTCCTATCAAGTTGCCAACTAGGTCTGTCTTTGACCTCAAGTTGGCTCTAAGTTTCAATTGTCAATGAAGGTTTTGTTGCTGTTTTAGGACAACCAATGGTTCAGGAACTTCTTGCTGATTTGTTATGGTTACATTCACAATTTTAGGTGCTCTAGCATGTATTTTTAGTCACCAAGGGTTAGCACATGCATACTAAAATAAATGTAACACACCTAGAGATATTTACAGCTGAAAATACAGTAGTTCTACACTCTTAACACATGAAATTTAACACTAGTATTTTTGGTCAACATAACCCTGGATAAAACCCACCCAGGGAAAACTAGTTTAGTATATATGTCTATATATGAGGAGAATAGATGGTGGAATACAACAAGTACAGAATATAGATGACCTGATACAATAGCAGTATCAACTTGATCCAAGCTGAAATACAAGTCCAAATAAAGCCTGTTGAAATACATCTTATTTCAGCATACACTTAGAATAAATTAGATTTCAGCCTCCTATAAATATCTAACAGCCATACCACTGTTCTTTATGAGCTGAAATACTATTAACCAAGTTCTGAAATAAAATAGCAGCGGAATACAAATATGAACAGCAGATAGTAACCCACATTTGGCACAAAAATCTGTGCATAAACACTTGGAGAAATATTAAAAAAATAGGACAGATTTTGAGAAGAGTGTCTCTTTATTCAGCTTAAGGAAAAATTCTGAGTATATGAGCAGTTTACAATCAACATTTAATGAGCTGTACTTTTACCCTATTTGAGCAGAAATTTCACATAACCACTGTACAAAACAGTCTTGAGATCTGAACCAGATTTCCTAACCAAAGGTACGGACTGTCCACTCATTAAACAACAGAAATTTGTCTCGAAATATGTGCCCAGAAAAGTACAGAGCTGTACCTTGCTGTACAGATTAATTTGCAGCAGCAAAACACCTTGAAATTCATGTCAAAATTCAGCCTTGATTTTTGTGCTAACAGTGACTGCAAAACCCAACAAATAAATGTTGTACGACCTCCTCTAATCTGTACTGTACAGCCTCCTTGCTGTACGACCTCCTCAAATCCGTACTGTACAGATTCCTTGCCGTACGACCTCCTCTTCAATGCTGAAAACTTGTCTAGGAATGCATGCCAACTCCAGTTGCTGAAACTCTCTTCCTCCAAGCAAAGAAACTCTCCTTGGGATTTGTGCCCTTTCACCTTCCCACTAGCTCTCCTCAAAAGTGCGCCCTCCTTCTCCTAATGAGCTGCCTTTAAGCAATTTTGAATTGTAACTCCTCTAACCCTTGATTCCCTTGAGTGACTTTTCACTTTCCCTCAAGATCAACGGTCACGACTTAATCATTCGTTGAGGTCACTTAAGTTAATAAAGTGACCCATAACATCATAAAGTCACTTTTACATTTTGAAATTAACTTTATAAAATCACTTTATAAAGTCACTAGGAGAAAATTTGCTTGGTCACTTCCGCATGTTGAGCGCTGCCAATGCAGAAGTACCTCCAAGTTACCAATTCTCAACGCTCCCTCTTAGTGAGAGAGGTACTTCTGGTATCACCACCAGAATTTGTCTCCATTTCATCAATAGCTGCTCCCTCTGTACTAGAAGTCTCTGCTCCCTCTGTACTAGAAGTCTCTGCTCCCTCTGAACAAGAAGCCATTACTCCCGCTGCACTGGAAGCCTCTGCTGCTACATCCGCTGTACCACAAACTGAAGACATGTTCCTAGGAGACTACACACTCTCTTGAGCATCCATCTGTGCCGACTCATGCTTGTTGAGTCCCTTGAGAGTCTCAGAAGAGGACCGAGTCCTCGGTATCAACTCTCTCTCCCGTGCTACCTGCCAACTCTCCGACACAGAATCTGAGTCTAAAAATCCACTGGACCCCAACACAGGTCGACTCAACAACCTGTATAGGCCCTCATACTTGAAACCAAGCATCACTGCCGTGTCAGCAGTTTCTCCCATAGGATATAGAAACACATGTCCATCGTAGAAGACAACTCCAAATCCACTCTCATCCAAAGCTGACACTGAGAGCAAATTAACTGTCAACTCTGGAACATACAATACTTTGGCAACCTCCAGAAATCCTCCTGACTCTAAGCTGGAATCTAACACTTCCAACCCCCTTCACTGCAAGTTGTGGGCTGGTACCAACACCCACACAACAGTCCGAGTTTGTTTCTAAAAGACTTAGGAACACTAACCTCATCCCTATCATATGCCGAGAAGCTCCATTGTCCATGAACCACACTTCAATGTCCTCGAACACTAGGCAACCACTGCCCAAGGGACTAGTCATGAGAGAAAACTCCCTCTCATGTCTCTCAACAAACTCTGCAATCTTTGTTGATGTTGACACCTCTGGTTCCGACTTCTTCTCCTTCTTGTTCGGACACTGACTAACGTAGTGGCCAGTCTTGTGACATGCAAAGCATCTCACCTTGCTCATTTCCTTCTTCTTTTCATTGCTCTTTCCCACAAGAGCAACGCTCTTGTCGTTTGCACCATCCATTGCCCTCTCCTGAGATCCCTCCTCGATCTCCTCCTATGTAAAGTCATCCCGCAATCTGCTCCAGTTAGGGAGCTTCTCTCTCCCCACCACGCACTTCATAAAAACCTCCCACTACTTGCTGAAGCCTTTGAGGGCTATCCGCACCAACTCTGAGTCGAGGCTTCCTTCACTTCATGGGATCTGACACAGGTACTTGTTGAAATAATGTAACTGCGAAGAGCATTCTTATTATTTTGTTATTGGATTAAATCCCCATTGTGGATTAATCATGTCATTATTATTATTTTTATTGTTACGTTAATCCCCATTGAGGATTAACTAAGTCGGTAATTGTATAAGGACCAAATCCCCTTTTGCGGATTGGTCATCGGACAATTATAATGTAAAGAATAAGAAGTCGGCCCCA
>JZKD02S0189388.1:124503-139335 GCA_000966675.3 Picea glauca | reverse complement strand
GGCAGTCCAATAGAGTAAGTGCTATTGGGGCATGCTTGGCAATCTTTGAACACTTACATTGGTGTATTTAATTTGTATATCTTTGTATCTCTTGTACATGTTGTAAACTTTGTAATTCTTTGTAAGAGTAATCTTGGTTTGGGGTAGTTTAACTTTGATTTATTTGTAAACTTTTTGTAATTGAACAACCCTCAAACATAGTTGACCCCATTGCCCAACCTTAGGCACTAGTCTTTAGTTGACTTAGGGAAAGGGATGACTTTGCATTTAGATTAGACTTGCACTTGCATTGCTGCTTGTCATCGTAGGCTAGTTTTCCCCTTAGAGTTTAACGAAATAAAACTAACTCCTAGAACAATTAACTCTAAAATTAACTTAGTAACTAGGGACAACCCCCCTTGGCTTCCCTAGGAGTAAGCCTAGAAGGAAGAGGTTGCAGTCAAGGTGACAGTGTGGACTTGGAACCTAGACATTGTGTCTCCGAGGGCACACTAAGTGAGCAGGACTTAGCTCACGTCTGCAAGTGTGCATTAGGACGGCAACAGACCGAAAGAACACATCCGATTATTGTTCTACCATGAAGTTTTTCCATGGTTTCCTGATGCAGCAGGAAACAAAACTCTGTGGCCTTGAGCACCACAGAGGCAGAGCATATAGCATCAAGTGTGCGAAGCAATATGGCTTCACAAGCTCCTAACAGATTTACTTGACCATGAGATGGATCCTATGATGATAACCAAGAGTCGTGTGTAAAGCTCCTTGAGAACCTAGTGTTTCCTAATGGATTGAAACATGATGAGATGAAATATCCTTATGTTAGAGATATGATGCAAAGGAAAATCGTACACATGCAGTACCTTCCTACACATGAGCATTTTACAAACATCTGCACCAGACTAGCTTGGTGAAAAATGCCTTCCTAGTTGAGAGGGAGTATTGATGACTCTAGCCAAAAAAAAAATTCAGAGTACATCCGTATGAGACTTGATATGACGAAGAATGCCTCCCTAGCTGAGAGGGAGTGTTGATGATTGCAGCTATGTGAGACATTCTCCAGCTTACAAACCTGTGAGGTGTGGATCATTGCAGCTATGTAAGTCTTTCTCTCAGGTTACAAACCTGAGAGAATGTCCCTAAGAAGGGTATGTGGTTCCTGCCTAAGACAGAGCTAGGAACGTAGAGATGACCTTCTCCATTCAAAGAGTTCAGAAGAACTCCTGATGATTATTCCGTGGGAAAGGCGATCTGTTGAGTTAGACGTGCCTATGGCTGAGCACAAGGTGAACGTGTGACATGCCAAAGTGTTGGGTGCATCATCATGTGAACAGAAATGAAGATGATGTATTAGCCTCCTCTAAGCAGTAGTGTTGACGAGAAGACTCCAGATGATTCTTCTGTGTGAGGCAGTGAGAAAGAAGATCTGTAGAGTGGACGTGCCTATGGATGAGCATAGGTGAACGTGTGAAGATTTGGTTCTTCTGTGTAATGCAGTGAACCAAAGATATGACATCCCTATGGATGTGCCCCTAGTGGATGAGCACTAGTGGGTGTACCCTTTGCTATATATTGTTCAAGAGTCAGACTTGCCTGTAACCCTAATTGTTATGTAAAGGGTACAGGTCGGCCCTACCTTAATGTGATTAATAATAAATGTAAAAGATAATTAATCTGGATAATATTAATTATAATAATTATAATATGACTTAGAGAGGTCGGCCATGTTGAGCCAATAGACACTTCAGTTGATAGGACAAGTCAAATATAAGTAAAGAGAAATTCCCCATTGTGGAATCATATCTTTCTTGTGAGTTTGGAAATTTCAGCAAGTACACTTCTTTGGGAAAAGGTGCGCACCTCTCTTGGGCGCTAGAGTTCTAGGGTTTGAGCACCCTCTTGTGTGCTAGGTCTTTCTTGGTGGTGAAGCTCTTTCTCTTGAAGAATATAGCAAAGGATTTGGCTGGGTTTTCTTCCCTTGTTGAGAAGGGTTTCCCAGGATACATTTTGTGTTCTTGTGCATGGTGCTTCTTCTTGTGATCTTGGTTGCTGCAACATTTATGGTTATGGTTAAATGATAAAATGGAATGAACTTCATGCTTAACCTAATACATTGAAAAATCAGCATGGTATCAGAGAATAGGTCTTGAAGAACCCATTGCACAAGCTACAAGCTTTTACCACTCATCCCTCCTCTTCTGCAGAACCGTACAACCCTCCTAGGGTTTCCAAAAAATTTCGTATGGCCTCCTTATATGCCTTGGGGGTATTTGTTTTCTAGGAGTCATTATATGCCTTGGGGGTATTGGGGGTAGTCATATGAATAATGACAATGAGAAATAATGGCCTTATATACCCACACATGGGTGCCCTTTTATGAAGAGACGTGTCCTTTCATTAGGATGTCATGACTCTTCATTATTAATTATTAATTATTATTAATTATTATTATCATTATATATTTATTTATGTTACATTGCCTTCCCCTTAAAAATGCTTTGTCCTCAAAGCATAATTATTGAAGGCTTCCACTTAACTTTTGTTTTGTCTCGCATTGTCTTCTCAAGATCATTTGTGCTTGTAGTTGTGATACTCGACGAAACAAGATGATGTAACCTTCGAATTCCCAAATTGATGTGTTTCATCTCCTAGGGAGTGATCCATCCCAAATCTACCTTCATTGGAACTGTTTGATTATTGATTGTTCTGCTCATTTGAGGTTTCCATACAAGTTGTCGATTTTGTATTTGTTCCTTTACAATGTTGTAGTTTAGTTGTCGGTAAGAAGAACATTGTTCATATTCCTCTTGACTTTATTGTTGGTCGTGACAACTCTTGTGATTCGGTTGATGAAAAGGCACATGAATCTCTTTTGAATCTTGTTTGTTGGATATCTCTTCAACTCTTGATACTATTGGTAATTCAACTAGATCTGTGTTTATTCCCTTCTCTGAGGTCTGGATTTTTTTAACTAGAAGCTTCTCAATTTCAATAGGTTCAAGCATTGTTTCTTCATTGGTCATTGCCTCTTTACTGGTAAATTGTTCTAACCTTTCCTTTTGTGATTTCTTCTCATTCTTCAACTTCTTGATTTGTGCAACCAAACTTTGATTATGGTTCTTTAAACAACAATTCTCTTCATCTTTCTCTGATAATTTCTTAATAAGATTTTGATTAGCTTGTTCTAACTTCTGATTTTGATCTTTTAAGTGAGAGATTTCTTGATTTCGTTCTAGTAAGGTCTTGTCATGTTTTTTTCTCTCGTCTTTAATTTGTGCATGCAACTCCTCATTACGTTTTGCTTGGAAAGAATACAATTTACTCTTAAGTTTCTCCATGACAACTTCATTTTGTAAATTCCAATTGGTCTCTTTGTAAATGCTAGTTCGTCTTCCAATTTCTTGTAGTCATTTTGATATTTTGTTAGAATAAATGGTTTTCCACAATTTGTGCAATTAAAATTTTGATTTCTAAAGGATTCTTGAAAATTAAACACCATTGCATAAAATGGATATTTTGCCAAAAATGTAGGATTATTTGTAGTTGTCATAGTTCACTTTGTACTTCTTCGAAAGTAAGTAAATGCATAAATGTAATGAATGCAAAAGATCCTCAAATAAAATTTAATAATAAGTCTTTAAACTTTATCACTTTCCTTTTTAATATTCTTAAAATCATTTTCTATATACTTTCTTTTTCCACTTATAAATACTTCACCAATTAAAAATTTTAAATATCTTAGGAGACTTTAAAAACTCATTTTTTATTCTTGACTATTTGTTAGTGGTGGCTAGGGCTCAAGAAACATGACCCTATGTTATAGTTCTTTATAAATAAATACACACACACGCGCACACACACACACACATATATGGTATGTAATACTTCCAAAACCATGGGTCGGTAAATCTCCAAAGGTAAAATAAAATATTCACTTTTCCAGTTCTTTGGAACTTTTTTTTTTCAAATCACCTTTTCTTGGTGTGTTATAGTTCTTTATAAATAAATACACACACACGGTATGGAATACTTCCAAAACCATGGGTTGGTAAATCTCAAAGGTAGAATAAAATATTCACTTTTCCACTTCTTTGGAACTTTTTTTTTAAATCACCTTTTCTTACCTTCTCTTGGTGTGCATTTGGCATATTTTTATTTTTAATGCTTCCATTCTTCTAATGTGCAGCGGAATAATTCCTTCCTTCACGTAAACTTGTGTGATGAATGTTCAATGGCCACTTGTGGTCAATATGACCCGAAGGTCAGAGAAACTTTGAAGATTTTTTAGTGTGGCTAGAAGCCTATATGGCCAATGGCCAGGATCAGTAACGAAGTTCTGATACCAAATGAGACGAACTAAGTTCGCTCACACAAAGAATATCCAATATAAATAGGATAGTACATAGAAATCCATATATGATAGTAATAATATGAATATTGAACAAGTTATGAGATGATATTACTTATGAAGAGACACGTCCTTTAATTAGGATGTCACGACTCTTCATTATTAATTATTAATTATTATTTATTATTATTATCATTATATATTTATTTATGTTACATAAAATGAATACCCCCAAGGCATATAATGACTCCTAGAAAATTCCTTACCCCCAAGGCATTATTTGCAATTAAAATATCCCGTTTTTGCGGGAATTTTTTTTATTTGCATAAAACATTAAAAAACCTAAGGGGTACTTAGTGCATTTCCACGAGACTCTAGGAGGATGATTACCATGGTAATTTACATTAGACACTAGACTTAGATAACCAAGCTAAAGCCTAACCATCAGTACATACTACACACTCCAACTTTGGAGGAAATGAGTGAAAAATCTCAAAAATTATAACTCGCTTAAAAAATTCAAGCAAAAAATTAGTAAAAAAAAGAACACTCTAGAGTGATGCACTCATGATTAAGTCTTAGGAGGCTAAGCCTTTTACAAGTTTATCATGATAAATTCATCTTATTACTATTTCCCTTAGGGGTATGGAAATGCGGTAAAAGGGTAGAAAAGGGCCATTTTGGCTAGCTGGACTTCTGAACTCTGAATTTTGAACAAGTATTTGTTCAATCTTTAGCGGCTCAACTGCAAGTCCATCCTAGTGCAACTTGGTGGGTAACAGGGCTGAACCAAAAGTGCGCTACAAAGAGAAAGTTGTCCAAGCATGAGTGTATTATACATGAGATGCACAAATGCACATAAAAGAGAATATGTCAACCACAAGAGAATGCCAAAGATTTAGTGCCCATGGGCTCTAAAAACACTTGTATCAGAGAGCCTTAGCTCAATGATTGAAAATGATGATTTACAAATGAGGTTTGAGTTGTGTATTTATACACAACTTAAGTAGGCTGTCCTCCCAAGAGCAGTTATGGCCCCACATAAGTGGGGCACACTCCCCAAGAGGGTTTTGAAGCCAAAGTTGACCAGGTTGTCCTTAGCCACTCCTAGTAATACATTATACAATTAAAGAATAAAGTATGGCCTTAGTCATGATTACAAGTACACTGATGAGACATATGAATGGACCATGGCCACATGTACAAATTACACCAATAATTCCAACAAGTTCTCCTTAGATGTGCAATCCAGCTTTTAAAAAGATAGTGTCAGAATGTCATTTGTAGAGAAAAATAAAACTCTATCTTGGGATGAGTTCAAGATATACTGAAATTGAGTTCTGTGCAAGACTCGTGCTTGAGGGGTTGATCTCTATAATTCCAACAAGTTATCCTGAGCTGTGGAATCCAGGTTTTTAAAAGATAGTGTTAGAATGTGGTTTTGTAGAGCAAAAGAGAACTCTCTTGATCCGGATGGGTTCAAGATATACCAAAATTGGGTTCTATGCAAGACTTATGCTTGAGAGGTTGATCTCTCTGATAAGGTAATTTTATTAATGTCCAAATGAGTGACCAAAAATAGGTCAAAGGGACTGCTAGGTACATCAGAGTCAATACACAAGTGGGAGTGCGAGTTCAAGTCCTGCAAAAGCAGTCCCTTTAACTGGTGTAATCTGTACTTGTGGCAGCATTTCATGTGAAGGGTTGTGACAAAATAAGTATGTAGCAAGTTTAAGGTGGAATCCATTGATCAATGAGAAATGCTAGGATGCTCCTTGTCTAGCCATGCAGTGGGATTTTTACCAAAGACTCTTAGGCTTATCATATAAACCAAATGTTAGGTTTAAGGGACAGTTCCATTCATTGAAGATACTAGTTACATAGTGAGCTCAAGTTTAAAGCATTTGGTCAGGTCATCTGGTGGATAGAGGCATTCTTTTGTAAAGAGTCGTGGTTGCCTACCACATTGCATCTTAATAGAAAATAATGGTGGTTGTTTTACTGTTTACATTCTCATTACTCTTGTCATCATCTGAGAACCTTGTCCTGAAGGGCAAGACTCCAGTAATTAGTTACCACATAATTGTCAAACATAGCCAACGGCCTTGTGCAGTGGGAAAATATCACCAATTAATCTGGATAAATCTGTGATTTTTTCCAGTAGTTTAATGATTAATCACCAAAAAGAAATTTGCCAAAATTTTAACTTTTTAAAAAAATAGCCAAGCCTAAAAATAGACCTTTAAGGGTGAAAATCAGGATTCATTCTGCACATTGTAAGCTGCTGTTTGCAATTATGGGAGAGAGAAGAAACTTATAGTATGTTTTGAGGGAAAAAACTTCCAGTGGCTGCTGTTAGTTTATATTTAAATTTAAATGCAAAAAATTCAGTTTTTTAATGCTTGTCACTTTTTTCCAATTTTATGTATTGATGACCACTGGTCTTGTGGATCTGGCTCCAGTAGCTCCAAGTTGACTAGATATATCAATCAATAATTGGAAAACGAGTTATTGTATCCCAATGAATTTGAATCTTGAACCATAGGTTGTAATGCATGATATCTAGCAGCACTTGCCAACGAAGATTAATTTATATTTGCCCAAAAGACATCAGTTATAGATAGTACAATCTAATTATGTCTTTAGACAAATCAGGGGTTTACAAATTGTGGTTGTGTTTTTTATTTTCAACTTCACAGTATGCTGACAAACTGGGTTGTATTCAGTGTTCACACCTCACAAAAATATTTACACCTGAATCTGTATAGCTTGGGAATGCAAGCAATTATTTTTCCCTTTGCTTTTGCATTTCATCAAAAAATAAAATTATTGTCATAATTACTAGTTCTATCACGATCAAATATGTTTTCTCAAGCGGAGAATACTGATAATGATGGGTCCCTTGTTCATGTTACAGTCCTGACCGCAGCTACTGTGTCTGCGGACCATCTACAAAGAACGTGGCAGAGAAGGAAATTTATGATATGAGATCCATTCAAGGGGTACAAGTTATTCAGGTAAGTACAAGATAAGTCATATTTGGTGGAGAATTATAGTTTATTTGTTCAATATAGTTCTAAAAGGGTGCTCACAATGTTTGCTGAATTGGTTGTATGCTTCTGCAACAGGAGGTGAACAGGCATTCCAAGTTGACATCAAAGGCAAGCCTTGAAGCTTCTGCAACTGACTCTGTAGGTTGTCACCGTGATTGCATCCTATCAATGGCATCAGTCCAGCTAAACCAGAGGCTTTTGATTTCTAGCAGCCGGGATGGTGCAGTCAAGGTTTGGAAGTAGCAATTACTAACTATAACTTGCTGGTGTAGAATCATTGAATTTTTCTTGATTTTCCTGTACCTCGGCGCTGTAATATATTCTTTTGTTACGTTGTGGACATTAATTACATGTTAAAGGGGTATATAGAGGCCTACATACTAAATTATTGCAAATTTGTAAAAGTTCAGTTATAGAGGCCTATTCATCAGGGGACACAGTTGTTTCATTGTATAAACATGCTGTTAAAGAAGATTTTGATATTATAGGAAAAATGCAGTTAAAATTGCAAAGTCATACACTTCGGATCCAAATCTCAAAGTTCTGTAACATAGAGAAAATCTATGGATGTATTTATTCCATGGGATGGAATCGGGTTTCTTAATCTATCAGGAATTTCTAATTTTTACCATCATGTTTTTCTAGCCATTTAAAACATTATAAAATATCTGCCATTACTATCATACTCTATGTATGAGAGAGAGCACGCATGTAGACTTGAGAGATATTCTATAAAAAGCATGTGGGTACATGCAAACAGGTATAGAAAGAGATATGGAGTAAGTATCCACGAATATACACATGGAGATGCAGAGATTATGGAGGAAACTCATGATTTGGGTGTTGTCTTGTTGTAGGATGATTGTTCTGTGGGATTCCTTAATATAGGGTATGTGCACAGAGGCAATCTATACACATTTAGAGCGAGACGATATAAGAATATCCCTTCTCATCTGGAAGTTATCTTGTTTTAATATTACTGTCTTCTGGGATTTACCGTTATATCTATTTGTGTGAGTTTGTGCTTTGTATTATTCAGCATCTAATATTTGTCAAAATTTTGCTTGTGTAAGCTTTTCATACATTATTCCAATACAATGGTTGATTAAGGCATGTAGAACACAATGTTTCCTATTGTTTGCATGGTAATATTGAGTTAGCTGCCTCACTCTCTACATATGCAGCATCTAGATGGTATGTGTTGAAAGGATTTTATGATCCATTTGTAGGTGCTTGACGGATTACACATAATTTTGATGAAAACACTGCCTTGGTTAATTTATTAAATCTGTAGCATTAAGTAATTACAGTTTAAGAAACTGTATGAATGCATATTGTCTTTCTCAAAAACCAACCATTATGGTAATTGCTAATAAATTCGAGGGCCAATTTGTTTGCACTGGCTTATATGCTTGAATAAATTAGAATAAAACATTTTTCAGCAAAGCTATCTCAATGACGTTACTTTCACAAATCGCAAACAAATAAAATCTTGAAGTACATTTCAATGTACTCAGATATACAAGTTTTTGTAGGTTTTAGCAACAAATAGTTGAATTATCTGAAATAGAATTCTGTATGAAATTCAAAAGAATGTATTTGAAACTTAACTAAACAACCTATGTTAAATAAGTAGCATGTGTGAAATGACCCTAATTCTATGTACCACTGCCTTTAGTGCATGGTACGCAGAGCCTATTATTAATTTTGTCTGTAATATTGCTAGTCTCAAGACTAGGACCAGAGTTTCCATTACAGCAGTGCCAAAGCTAGTCAATCAAGTATCAAATGGAAAAGTCCCAGATTGTAGCCTTTCTAGCCAAGGAATACTTGTGAGGCATCATGAGAAGCGAGGTGCACTATAGTGTAAATGAATGTTACATGTTACATCTTCATCTGTATGTAATACTTATATACCAAAATAAAAACAAAAAAAGGTTCATAATATCAATAAGAAAACAAAAGCAAACTATTAATTACCATAATGTAAAAGAGCCTCTATAATAATAAAACAAACTAGCATAGATCTATCTTAATCCCAAATCCTTTAAGCACAAAGAGATTTACAGCTTTGTGTCTTTCTAATCCCTCTCATTTAATAGGTCTAGGGTTAAGATGAATCTATACTAGTGTAACTATATCATCCCAATTATCATTTAAGTTATATGAGAAAATAAATTTGATCCTTTTATCTTACATAATGTAGTGTATATAACTAGCCCACCTTGAAGTAGGGGAAGGGGAAAGGGAATATGAGTGGATATGCTGCAGAACCATATGAGTGTTTTCTTTTGGATGGTGGGTGACCACAGATCTCTCAATGGTTCATATTTAGTAATGCAGGGTAGGGACCCAGTCCAAGCTACACCCTCATGTCTAGTAACATGAGCTACACATCATTGATGTTGCTATGGATAATCATCACAAATGAAAGAAATTGAGGACAACTTGCATTCTACTAACATAACCCCATCCGCGTTGCATAAGCAGGTTACAGGTTGAATCAATTCAACTTGTCAAATTCTGTTCATCAACTCCATGTGTCTTATCCTATCGATGTTCAACAAGTCATGGCTTTGGTGGTGCAATTGATAGAAGGCATGGGTGCAGCCTGACCACAAACGCAAGTGTTGGAGGAAATCAATAGAATCTAAAACAAAAAATTTGTTTATTGATTGCGTTATTGGCTCTATACAACTCACAGTAACAAACAATCATGAATCACTGCAGTGTCTCATGCTTCTAGGGGTATACCATGGCTTGTGCTATCTTCTGAGTGGAGTTGTTGCTAGACTACGAGCTCATCATCAAGCCAGTGGGACAATTGTTAGCACACTTTTCCAAGCACAAACCAGATTTTAAATCATGTTAATTACTGCAGATTTATAGCAGTAATTTTGTTTTATTTTCTTCAATATGATTGTCAAATCACTCAGCAATTTCAGACCTTAATATGTCAAATCATCATGAATAATAAGTGCTGGAAATTACCCAATCAAAAAAACAAGGAAAGCTGAAAATCAAATCTGCAACTTCGTGACAAGTGCTGGAAATTACCCAATCAAGAAAAAAGGAAAGCTGAAAATTAAATCTGCACCTTCATATATATGTATAAGAATATAGTACATGTACATACCACAACTTTATCATAAAGTTGTTAAAATATTTCAAGCTCTCCAAAACCCTATCTAGGGAAATAATGAAAACCCTAGCCACCACCAAAGATCTACAACAAGAAAGCATCAGCATGGACAAGTCCTCCTTGGCTTCAACAGCAAGCTTGTGTCACACAAGCTCTCCATACTAACATGGTTGTCCTGCTTAGGGTTTGCAAACCCTAGCCATGTTGCATCACACAAGTACATGGTAAGACAACTCTAGTGCTAGCGTCTAAATCTACATGTCCATCTCGGGTCTAGTGCTAGGTCTTCCATTCTTGCATTATCACAAGCATCAAGACCTCTATGGATCATTAAGAATACAAGAACTCCATGATCTTGCCCTAGCCCTACATCCCATAAGAACAAAGCTCCAAAAACATGCAAGGCATTAGCTCCACTCCCCATGTCTTCTACTTGGGTGGAAACCCTAGTGCTACAACAAGAGCCATGAGAACCATCATCAACATTAACATAATCTTCTTCTCTAACATCACACAAGCACGATCTCTCTAAGAACATTCAAGACATCTCTCTTTCCCCTTATCTTTTCCTAGGGTTTCATGAACCCTAGTGTCTAATTGCTAGGGTTTCCTCATCTCCAAGACAAGTACAAATAAGAGTACAAATGGTGAGTAGTTGAGGAAGGCTAACATAAAAGGCAACCCCACATGGAGTGCTCTACAATACGAGGACACATGTTGAACTAGAGTTTATACAATCCCCAAAGTGAAATGGCCTCAAAGTCGTAATCTTGGCCTCAACACCCTTCCAAGGTGGCATGCAGTTCAACAAGTTGTTAGTCCAATGCTCCCTCTTCCACAATGATACATTGTCCAAGTGTTCTTATGCAAGGTGCTACATGGCCTCTCATGTCACTGATGCTCCTCTCGTGTATCAATGTGGTCGCTAAGCTCCAATGCTCTTCAACATGTCTTAGGGCCCATTACCAACCTCCATGAAGTATTCTCCTCAACCCAAGCATTCTAAAGCCAAGTGTCCAACCTCCAAGGTATATATGACATGGTCTCAAGCTCGAAGGGATAATGAAGATGTAAATAGTGATAAGTAGCATTGCAAGAGTGATAAAAAACTAATTCAAGTGCAACAATGGCAATGTTAAGGTGGTGCAAACGCAAGGCCTTCGTTGAGTGAAGGAGAAAAATACATTAAAATTAGGGCACTTGGGTAAACATTGGAATACAAATGGGAATTGCAAGGAAGAAAATGGTTTGAAAAGTGGAGGTGCAACAAGGGGTCAAAGAAAGAATGTTGTAGTCATGCTTTTGATAAGAACAAGGCATTGGATAGGCAGAGGAATATCGCCAAAAATAAACTTCGTTGCAATGCATCCAAGGCAATTAATCGACAATACAAGCTCCTTGAAAAGGTTCTCTATTGATTCTTCTCGTTGTAATATTATGTACATTGATATGTTATCATATGCTTGGTGGTTATTCAATGTATATGTAGGGCGGGGATTGGTTATTTTTAGTGCCCGAGGCCTAGATGGATGGAGTTCATTTCCTAACAATGAAAGTAAAGGTGTTTAAGTTTGATTTGTATCATTTTGTCAAGATAAACAAAGGTAAACACTTCTAGATTCTTTCTTGGAGCTGATGGAAGTGTTTCCGACATTTCAAAAGTATGTATTTTAATGTTATATAGGAGCCATATGTTATGTCCTAACACCTTGATGTATTTTAATGTTATATAAGAGCCATATGTTATGTTCTAACACCTTGTAGATTGACACACACATGTGTTAGTAGACTAATATGTAATATTTGTTTACTTTGAGTAGGATTAATGGTTAAGAAATACTTGTGTTAATTTGCTTACTTTGAGTAGGCTTGATGGTTAAGAATGTGTGTTTCTTCTTACATATCATAGATTCAAATATGAAGAGAATAGGGTATATATACTTCCATGTATTTTAATGTTATATAGGAGCCATATGTTATGTCCTAACACCTTGATGTATTTTAATGTTATATAGGAGCCATATGTTATGTTCTAACACCTTGTAGATTGACACACACGTGTTAGTAGACTAATATGTAATATTTGTTTACTTTGAGTAGGATTAATGGTTAAGAAATACTTGTGTTAATTTGCTTACTTTGAGTAGGCTTGATGGTTAAGAATGTGTGTTTCTTCTTACATATCATAGATTCAAATATGAAGAGAATAGGGTATATATACTTCCATAAACTACCGAGTCAAATCTTTATATGGAGAGAGTCCCATTGTCTTATAAACAAACAAAGATACTTCATCAATTCGGTGTCTAGAAAAACCAAAAATTTAACAGATTGCTATTATTATTATTATTATAAATAAATAAAATAAACAAAGGTTTCAGACATCACTTTAATATTTTGCTGCTAGATCATAACCATTAAAATAAATTATTAATAATAAAATAAATTATTTTTATTATAAAAACAAAAGGACGAAGTACTGCATTCCATTGAATCCAGTTGCCATCCTCTAGACGGAATGTTCAACGCTGCACTAATCAAGCAAGCTTTGCGTAGCTTAATGATGTCAAAATTATTGCAGATTTTGGCAACCTTTGAGCGAGGCATAATAGATTGTGAAAGCTTTGAGATTGGATTTTTAAAAAGGCACTATAACGACGAGTTTGTTAGCATGCTTCACTCGGATGCTCAGAGTCCATCAGTGTAGTACTCTTTGTATCAGAGATGGATTCAATGTAGGGCGTTGATGTGTTTGAAGTGTGTAATTCAATCACATGAATTCAAGATAGATCGTTTCCATCGGGCTAAGACCCAGTGGAGATATTTTTTCTTGGATGTTTTCTATCGAGAGATCACATAACATCTGAAACTTTGGGATTGCAAGGACCATATAATTCACATTGCCTTAACTTCTCCAGATGATTTACAGTATAAATCGTACTTTGTATATATAACCATGAAAATCACAGGCTGTATGACATGGTAAATGAAATCGGGATTGGAGGCCAACTATAACTGAAATGAATTGCTACCTAAAAAGGATTGAATGAATATTTTGGAATAAGACTTAAAATTTTTGGTTATACCTATGCTTGAGAGCGATGATGATAGCTTAACCTCTGATGAATTAGATATCATGTGTCAGTCTATTTTGGACGATAGATCAGAAGATGAATTAAGCAATGGCCATGGATATGATGATTTTTTTGCCTTTCAAGGTCTATGATATGAATAATGACAGGGCATATCCTCCATGAACCTACAACAAGAGTTGTGTAATTTGGAATTCATGAAGGGTGAAGAGCTCACCAATTGCAAGATGATATAGACATGCTTTAAACTCCAACGGGCCCTTGGCATTTTTGAATTTAAGAATAGGGTGACCTCTAAGAGCACTGAAACCACGGCTTATCTTCATAGGTCGAACCACTGTTAACAACTAGGCCGCACAATCTAGAAAATTGCAGGAATCAATCCCCATATGTCCATCAATCAAAACCAAACCAACCCATTAAAAGCCACCCCGTGGTTGACATACAAAACTAAAAACAATACATCTCACCCAATGTTTTAAAAACCGGAACCGGTCAAGGGTCCAACCTAAACCGGAACCGGTAATGAACCGGTCCAACCGGTTTTTAAAAAAATACATAAAACATTTAAATTTTAATGAAAAAAATATATTTTTAAGATTTTAAATCATGTTTCCAAAGCATTAGAGACAATTACAGACAACATGTCCAAAGTATGCTCATGAATATATCAAAACAACACCAAGTGCAATACATATCTAGAGATCAGAACATAAATACATAATCAAGGAGGCTCTAAATGGCCTCTGCAACATCAAATAACATACTAAGTTAGAGTCACTGATACTATAGGTGGGAATGCTAATGACAAATACAAAATAACCATAGGGTAGATACTAGAACCGTAGATGGAAGAATCTCATAGCTCATGAGTCGTGATTGTCAGTGGTCCTCCATGTCATAATCATCAAGATTGACATCACTACCACTTCTCTCTCCTCCATCCTCCTCCTCCTCCTCCCCTATATCCAATGCAATCTGTGCATTTGTTGATGTGGACTCTGGAGGATGACCCCTCAAGGGGATCACCATCATTAAAAGTGACCGGCTCTAGCACTAGTTCAGTAAGATCCAAGTTGTCTAATGCTAACTCAACACTGTTGTTCAAACCCATATCATCAGAAAACACATCCCACATCTTTGTCTTTCCCTTCAACCACTCTTCTCTCTGCCTGTATATAAGACGGAGGTTGGTGTGCACAT
>JZKD02S0189388.1:108337-124453 GCA_000966675.3 Picea glauca | reverse complement strand
GACCTAAAATTCTACTTTCTCCATATGAAGTCCAATGAGGTTGGAACCACTCTCAAACATCCTGAAACAATTAATGGTAATGTTAAAAATTTAAGTAAAAGGATGAAAAGGAAAGATAAAGGAGAATGTCACTTTTACTAGGGTGGGTGAAATGGAGGGGGTGGGGACCTCTTTAAATAACATTAGTAAGGCAAAATAACCCCCAGTTGCACACCAAAACACCTTACAACTCCAACTTGCATGAGAAAACATGAGCCACGTACTTCTCTGTTACTTAGGTTACTTAGGTTTTAGGTTTTAGATTTTAGGGACAAATCAGTCTATTTGGTCATAAACCGACCGGTTTGGTCATACACCGGCCGGTTTGGTTGTAAACTAGTCGACCGGTTCAGTTTATTGGCCGGTTTGAACCGGTCGACCACAAACCGGTCGGTTCCAGTTCACTGTTTTTTAAAACACTGATCTCACCTTGATGAACCCATGCACAGATGATTGCAACCATTCATTCAAACTGGATGTTCCATCTCAACACAGCCTCCCTCCCACTGCCTGACTTCCTTCTCCTTGACAAAGGTCACATAATGACCACTTGATACATCCCAAATCATAACCATCTGACAAGCTGATATGTTTGGTGGGAAAGTATCTAGCCATTAAAAAAAGAGATATCCCTTTCTAAATAAATAAATAAATTTAAGAGTTTGTCAAATGGGTTAAGTTTGTGTTAAGCTTGGTTGAGATGAATCATTGTTATCTTCCCCACCCAGATTCAATTCCCGTAAGTGATATTATATTATTATATTGACTTTGAGTTTTGTTGGTAACTGTTCTTTACCTTGGGCACCATCCTCAAAATGACCTTTACCTTGGGCACCACCCTCCAATTATTCTTTAAATAATTTCACTCCAATTGTTCTTCAAATTATATGGGAATAAATTTAATTTTTCTTATTTAATAGATTCTAGTTTAAAATTATATATCCTATTATAATGAGATGGCACCAATTATCTTTGTAAGTATATGAGAAAATAAAATGTTGGAAATATAACATTTTTCTTATTTTTAATGAGACTCGTTTTCAAAAGATTTCTAAGGACTTGTAAATAAAATAACCTCCAAATTAAATGACCATGTATTTGGAAAATAGAGGAATTAAATATTGATTCATAATTTTTTTTTATGTAATTTTTGTTGATATTACGGTAGCTGTGGAAGGTTAATAACTTTTGACGAGTCTAGAATATTTTGGGAAGCAAGAGAAACCCCACAAGATTAGGAAATAACCTTAGAAGACAAGTCGGCTGAAGATAATAATTTATATTAAATTATTATCCTCCAGAAGTAGAAGTCGGCCTAGTTAGGTCACTTGGAGGACTATAATTAAGAGGGTGCTAGAGTTCATTTGTCACACTCACTCTCACAACTGCATAAGGACAAGTGGTGCACAAGACTGGAGGAGAGATGCAACCGCTGTAGTGGTGACTTGTTTTTTTGGTTATGGTTGGACTTTCTGCCTGGTTATGGTTTGGACTTATTGCTTGGTACACTAGAATTGAAGAGAGGTACACTACCTTGGTTGGCTATTGGTTCTAGGATTTGCTTCCAGAATTATTCTGTCTATCAAGGTTAAAGTGCTCAGGGGTGGCCTTTGTGCCTATGGTTGGGTGACAATATTGCTATATTGTCTACGGTGAAACGAACACACCTATTATTCTAACAAGTTATGGGCCCACATTATCTTCGAACAATCTAACCATTGGAAGGTAGATTGGGAGGATTTGCTCAGTTACAGTTGCAGTGAAAGTCTTGCTGCAACAATGAAACCCTAACCCTCGTGTTGAGGCACCTTAAGTGAAGCACTTGACCTAATTCCTGGATAACCTAGTGTGACCTAGCTTAGTGCACCTATTGGTACTCTCAACAAGCCAAGGCGTCAAGTTTGAGTCTTTGGTCAAAGTCAAAAGTTGACCAAGTCAAAGCAGTCATAACTTACTCTATGAAGTCAGAAAATAAGTTAGAAGGGGCTTCTAAATTTAGAGCATGGAAGACATGGATTAACCTCATCCTTGCCAAGAATAAAGTGTTGGATATTGTGAAAGGAAAGATCATGGAACCACAGTTTGAAGCGGGAAAAGAGAAGGAACCTCAGAACGTTGTAGTGATGGAGAAGTTCAAGGACAATGACATCAATGTTATGAGAATCATAGTGGAATTTGTAAAGGACCATTTGATACCCTACATTTCTCATCTTGACTCATCTAAGAAGATGTACAATGCCCTAACTAACCTCTTCTCAATCCGAAATATGGGACGAGTGACGAGTCTGAAGAATGAGTTATGTGATATGAAAATGAATGATGATGACAACATAACATCATACTTTGTAATAACATCTCAATTAAGAGATCAACTACAAGCTATTGAGGAAATCATTTCAGAAAAGGAACTAGTAAATATAGTACTTAATGGCCTTCCCAAGACATGGGATGGATTTGTCGCAAGCATGAACACAAGAACGAAGTATCCCACATTTGAAGAACTTTGGACTTGTTGTGCAGAAGAAGAATCAAGGATTAACACAAAAGAGAATTCCCAAAATAAAGATGATCAAGCCTACACAACAAAGTTCAAGAAATTCAGGAATAATAAGAAGTTTGGCTCAAGGAAGAAACCAAATCAAGAAAAGGATATGTCAAAAATACAATGCTAACTGTTGAAAATATGGTCACTATAGGAACCAATGTCCTGAGTTAAAGAAAAGGAAGGAAACACATGAAGAAACAGTTGCCAAAGAAAAGGAACCCTCAAAGAAAGTCAAGCAGGATGAAGCAAACTTCTTCTACTAGTCATGGTAACAATATTTTTTTGTAACATAGTCCTTGCACATACCATGTTTACATACATATCATGTGTATCTATTTCTTAGAAAATAATATGGTTAGTATCAATGAAACAATACCTATGGGAGAAGAACAAGATAAGGATTTCCATTTTATTTGAAAAGGATGAAGTACATTGACTACCTTTGGTGACAATCCTTGTGGAAGCTAGTATAAATTGTATATAAGTAACAACTTTGTGATGGGCCGCAATCAGAACCAAACTTGAAGAGATCTGGAAGGAGTTAGACAAAAAACAAGTCAGTAATCAAGATGAAACTAGAATATACTTGTGACACTTCACATAACGAAAAAAAGATGTAGACAAAAGCATGGACTCTCTTAGATGGAGGGATCTAATTGAAAAATTCCAAAAAAAGAGCATTCATATTTCTAATTCAGGCATGAAGTCGAGATTAGGAGGGAGCTAATCTTCAATGATGTGATCCATTAAAGAACCCATGAAGACTATGAAGTATCTGTCCATGTTCTTCATTAGAAGTATCAACCATGATAAGAAACATGTGTTCAATTTGACTCTAGAAGAAGTCTTCTTCGAAAGAAGTCATGAATATCCTTGGTTATCCATCTACATTTATGCTCCTATGATGAAAAGAAGTTGGAACCTTCAGGAAGGGCATAAAATCTATAGAAGATTCCATGGACTCCAACATTGAAGAGAAACATGAGGAAGAACATGAATATTCCAAGAAAGAAAGAAAAGTCAGAACAACCAATTGAACCAGCTATTATACCTAGAATCATAAGACTACAAGCATGTTTTGAACCCACTAGAAGAAGTCAAACAGAAGGAATGGAAGGAAGCTGTGATGAAAAACAATGTATGTGAGAAATTGTGAAAAAGACTTATGAATGGAAGCATTGATAAATACAAGGCAAGATTCAGAACTAGAGGGTTCTTCCGGAAGGAGGGAGAAGACTATGATGATAGCTTGTTCCAATAACCAGATATACCTCTAGCTAAGCCATTAGATCTCTTGCAGTATCCATGGGTTGGAGTTTACATCAGATGGATGTAAAGTCTGTTCTTCTCAATAGAGTAATTGAAGAAGAAGCATATGTAGAACAACTTCAAGGTTTTGAGGTATACCAGAAAGAGACCCATGTATGCAGATAGAAGAAGACCTTGTATGGATTCAAGCAACCTTGTGCAGAGCCTCTCATGTACATCATAAGTGTGGTGAAAACTTATTATGACAGAGGAAGTGTGTCGAAATGGTTCTTCAATAAGTCTGGGATGATGGATTGCAAATCCATGGCAAACTCCCATAATGACAGATCTGAAGAAGTTGAGAGACTCTGATCCACTAGACCCGTCCCTGTACTGGTAATTGATTGGCTCCTTGATGTATTTGATGAATACTAGGCTGGAAATTTTCTTTGTTGTAAACATGTTGAGCAGTTACAGATGGAACCTAGCCATGAGAATTAAATAATTGCAAAGCATGCCTTGAAATATCTTTGTGGGAAGTTTGAGTTATGATATGCAACTGCATGGATTTATCGATTCATATTGGGCAGGGAGTGCAGATAACAAAATAAGTACTTCTTGGATATGTTTCAATTTGAGCTTTTCCACGATATCATGGGCTAGCAGGAAACAAAATTTTGTTGCACTCAACATTGCAGAAGAAGAATATATTGCAGCTTGTTATGCTTGTACAAAAGCAGTGTGGCTCTGTAAGCTGGTTTCTGGATTGTTTGATCAGGTGCTAGATTCGACCGTGATATATTGTGATAACCAGAGCTATGTAAAGATCTCAGAGAACCCTATGTTCCATGACAAGTCGAAGCACATTGAAATCAAGCATTATTTTCTGTGTGATAAAGTCCAGAAGGGAGAAGCAGTTCTCCAGTATATCTCCACTGATGAATAGATAAAATATATTTTGGTAAATCCTCTGTTCAAGATGAAAAGTTTGTGTACTTAAGGGACAAGCTGGGAATCATGAAGATGACTTCCTTATTGGAAAGGGAAGTGATTACTCCCCAGGTTGGGAGGGAGCAGCGATATGTTATTGATATATTGACAATCATTTTCCATTTTGGAAAATGGTCCAGGTTGGGAAGTCACTTTCCAGTCTGGAAAGTGGTCCAAGATTTTTGATGGACAATCATTTTCCAGTTTGAAAAATGATCCAGATCGGACAATCATGGTACGATAGATTGTTGATGTACCATAGAAAGTGATTCCTCTTGTGTCTAGTATGGGGGAATGGTATAGGAAAATCATTGTCCTTGGCAATCACTATGAGAACTTGTCAAGAAGAATGGTCCTCCTCTCCTAGTAGTTATTCTTTCGAAGTTCACAATTGTGAGCAACTTCAAATAATGGTACGATGTAGGAGGTTGGTGTAGGACAATCATTTCCATAGGAAATGGTCTAGACAACCATTCCCTAGGGAAGATTCATTCTCTCCAGGTTGCACTGTGAATCATGGTGGAAGCATGACCTACTTAGGTTGAATGGTCCAGGTTCAACAATCAAGGACAGTCATTCCCTAGGGCAGACTCATTCTCTCCAGATTTCACTGTTAATTGTGTCATAAGAATGACTCAATTAGGTTGAATGGTCCAGGTTCATAAATCATGGACAATTATTCTTCTATGCTTTAGAAGAATAGTCCAGACAACCCATGGCTAATGTTTAACTTTCTGAGGGCAGATGCTCTTCCAGATCTCACATATTTGAGTGGAAGAGTGGCCTTGATGATTCAGTTTGTATCATGACATTGTTGATATCAGATGATATGAGAGACTGTATGTCTCTTGACAATAGTTGTATTCTACTTCGGTGCATGTGATCCACTGATAGTGACTATGTGTCACTGGTTAGTAGTTGTGTTCTACTAGGAGTGTCTGTGTACCACTGGATAGTAGTTGTATACTACCATGAATAGACACAGTTGTGTTCTATTGGATGGCATTTTTCTAATTGCCATAGAGACTATCTAGTTGGATAATGACGACGATGCTCGCGATTTGATCATGAGATAGCCTATGTGGCTATGAAGATGTTATCGGGTGAATGGTTTTTTTGTGCTCAAGACCATTATTTCCATAAATACCTCCCTAGCTAGGAGGGAGTGTTGATATTATGGTAGATTCAAGAGGTATTAACCTCTACGTGTAACCTTTGATGAGTCTAGAATATTTCGGGAAGCAAGAGAAACCCTAGAATATTAGGAGATAACCTTTGAAGACAAGTCAACTCAAGATAATAATTATATTAAATTATTATCATCCAGAAGTAGAACTCGGCCCAGTTAGGTCACTTGGAGGACTATAAATAGGAGGGCGCTAGAGTTCATTTGTCACACTCACTCTCACAACTGCGTAAGGACAAGTGGTGCATATGACTAGAGGAGAGATGCAACTACTGCAATGGTGACTTGGTTTTTTGGTTATGGTTGGACTTTTTGCTTGGTTATCATTTGGACTTTTTGCTTGGTATGCTAGCTTTGGAGAGAGGTATGCTACCTTGGTTGGTTATTGGTTCTAGGGTTTTCTTTCAGAATTATTCTATATGTCAAGGTTAAGGTGCTTGGGGGTGGCCTTTGTGCCTATGGTTGGATGACAATATTTCTATATATTGGGTGCAGGCCTATTTTGAGAAGGAAGTCTATTTTGGGTGTAGGCCTATTTTTAGAGAAGGATCTGTTTTGGGGAAATACCTAACTTTGGAAAGGAATACCTAATTTTGAAGTGCAAGCAATAGGTGGAAAGAAAGAAGCATGCAAAAAAAGAAGGAGAAACAACATGAAAGAGGAAAAGCAACGTGGCACGTAGGAAGACAAGCTTAACCATGTTAGGGTTAGGGTTTTTGACAAATATTGTAACGACTATAAGTCATAAAGTAGTATAAAGAAGGACTTAGGAGGTCTAGGAGGGAGAGAATGATTTTGAGAGTGATGCTATTAGAGGAAAAGAGAGATGATTATTGTGATTTTGCGAATTATGGATTGTAATAAGTCTTGTAGAAGAGTTAAATAAGCTAGTCATTGAGGGTTAGGTCATAGGCTGTGGAGCCTGGTGTGATCTAGTCTGCCTCACAGAGGGTTCTTACCCTCATCTTGATTGTATTACAAAAGATGTAATGCGCACAACACATGATTTTACAGTGGAATAAATAAAAGAGCATAGAGCCAGATGTTTGTGGATGTAGCCCCAAGAGGGGGTGAACCACGATAAAATTGTGCGTTATGTGTGATTGTTAATAAATGTTTACTCTCTTTTGATCATTAGCTTATGAATGAATGATTAAAATAGAAATATCAGCATGCATGCATAGGTTTAAGGATGAATACATCAAAGAAGTACTTGAATAATTAACAAGGATAATGCACGAGGAAGGAAGAACAAAATCTTGGATCCCCACTCAATCCTAGACTGCAAACCCCTGAGTATTGTATTCACCCATAAAAACTATCTCGGGTGAGACTGCGTTGTGCACCCTATGCGCAATGTTTCCTTATGGTTTACCATGAGGGCCGATAGTTTTTTAGGGTTTTGTTGGAAACCTGTTAAGATCCGAACCTAGGTCAGCCCAAGAAGAAGTGGAAGAGAATAACCAACAAATGGTTCTGTTGCCAGTTGGAACTGCACATGATTGAGTGGACAAGATCCGTGGAAGAAACGTACAGAGAATGAAAGTATAGAAAGGAATGTTCAGGCCATCAAATCCAAGGAAGGCGGAGATTGAAATATGGTTGGAAATAAAGGAACTTGAGTTTGCGTAGAAGGAAAACATAAACCCTAAGTTAACATCGCGCAAATATCTCGACAAATATGTGTTTAGCAACTTGCATGAGGTATTTTTTTGTGATTTCATGCATTTGTTGCAGGAGTGGTTATTGAGATTAAAATAAAAGCACCCTACAAATCGAATCGGATAACTAGAGTGGAATCATGTGGAAATTACGCAGTTACAACAAGTTAATAATAAATTTACGCGCACAATAGATTTCTGGTTAGACAATATTGTTGCAAGGTTTATCACCGAATTTGTAGCAGATACCGCGAAGTCCTACACCACAACAGAGCAAGATTTTGTAAAGGGACCTAGAGGTAGGTACATCAGATTGTTGTATACTTCAATCAAGACTTTATTGTACGACAACAATGTGATTACCATGGAATCAGATAGATAACTTCCCTATGTGCATGGGGGAAGGGGGGGAAGCACTGACATGAGGTTGAGATATGGAAAAGGAGATCGATAAAGGAAAGAAAAAGGAGGCCATGGACCCAATCATGATGGAAGAAGACCAGATAAATAAGATAATGGAAAAATATGGAAAGACGTGTAGCGAAATACCCTACCAATATAAAATGAAAAACAAGAAGATATCCATAGCTGATAGGGAGGGCTTGGCAAGCGATGAAGAAGAGGTAGAGGATCTTTGGGCTATGGAGAATATTAAGGAAATCCTGTGCGCAACATATGAAAGGAAAAAATGAGGTCCAAGGTCAGGGACAGAAGGTAGAACTCCAATCTAGATCACTGTCAGTGTGGAACCTACAACTCCATGTGTGACAAATACACCAGAAAGAACACAAACGTTTAGACAACCGAATTTTATTGGAAAAAAAACAACAGGGTAGAGATCCAATAAAGGAACATAAACTAGGGGAGCCAATTTATAAAGCAATAGTCAATTATCTACATCGCATAGAGGCAGTAGTTCAACACAGTTCAAAATGGCAGGAGATGATCCCACGATCAAATTACCAAAATTTCGGGGAGAGGCATCACATGACCCTGAAAAGAACTTATTCATATGTGAGAATATCTGGGAAGCAAAGAAGATTACATATGAGGATACAAATCTCGCGCAATTATCAATCACACTAACAGACCACGCATTGTATTGGTATATGAGCCTAGATGTAAACAATCCACAAGGAGCACCAAAGACTATCACAGACGTGAAAAAACTACTGGTAAATGAATTTCAGAAGCCCATCTCAGAAGACCAGTACATGAATGAAATGATTGAAATCAGGCAGAAACCAAGTGAGTTTGTGTGGGAGATTGATCATTGGTTCAAACAACCCAAATGAAAGTTGAAATATGCAATTATTGACATGAAACATAGACACTTATTTGTGAACTCATTGTTACCACACTTGAAATACCCATTAAGAAAAAATAAATTCTAAACTCAGGCAGAAGATCTGCAGGCAACCTTACAATTGGAAGAGAACCAATATTAGCAGACAGATCCAACAATAGAGGAGCTGAAGCAGGATTTGAAGAATCTAACATTTCAACTTAACCATAATAAGGGTAAAGAGAAAAGAGAAGTTCTTTGGTGTACCCTATGCAGGACAGAAAGACACCATAATAATTAATGTCCCACTTTCACGCAGTACATGGAGACAAGGGTGCCAAACTCATTTCCAACAAGAGGAACATGGTGAGAGATTTGTAAAACGCATGGGCATGATCCATATCATTGTCCAATGATGCAGAAGTATAAGACAGTACCCAAAAGCTCATACTACAATTTTTTCAAATCAGTGGGTCATGATGATAAGGATTGTAGAACGATGGAATTGATGAGAGAAATAAATTCAAATACTTATAGAGTGCAAGAAAAAATGATGACAGGACAAGCTGCAACTCGGTTCATCCAAGTACAACCACCATACAACAATGCGCAACAACAATACAACAATGTGTAGCCACAATATAATAATGTGCAACCATAGTATAACCCTATGCAGTATAACCATGTACCTCAATAAAACGCACCATGAGGAGATCAAGGTGGATACAGAGGTGGAGGACGAGGCATAGGAGGATTTGGACGAGGCAGAGGACTAGTAGTGTGCCACAACTACCAACAACCAGGAAATTATACAAGGGATTTTCCACTCCCACCAGTGACATGTATGTATTGTCGCACAACAGACCATGACACAAAAGACTTCCCAACACTCTTGGGGAAGATCCAGGAAAAAAGGAACCAGAACAACCAAAATTTCCAATGGATTTTTTCAAAAGCCAGAGATGATGGGAGAAACATCAATATAGTCACTCGAGGAGGAGCCAAGACAAGAACCAATGCAATAACACAAGATCTAGCTCAACACCAATGGATTAAGAAGAACACTGAGCCACAGAAGTAGTTTGACGCATGGAAAGAAAATGAAACATTTAAGGAGGCCTGGCATGAGTGTATCAAGAAAAATCTTGCATCTACATCAGTCGTGCAACAAGATAAAAACCCACAAGTATATGGGATTGCATTTTCAATGGATCACACCAATGAAAGACAACCTTTAGAACAAGTAAGTTCCATAAAGAATTTTCTGCAATCCTGTGTTAAGTTATTGAATGATCCATCATCTGTTATGGTCTTACAAAATATGTTGGAAAGATGTAACAAAGAGGTAGAAGGGAAGTTAGAGCAGAAAACAATCAATCATCTCCATATAATAAGAAGGACGAGCATAGAATTCAAATTGAATGCCAACATTGGGGATTTCAACATGGGAAATGTTATACTGGATTTAGGCTTTGAAGTAATTTCTTACCTAAGAAGACATGGAAATGTATGGGGGAACCCACCTTAGGCTATTCACCTATCTAGTTGAAACTTAAAGGTGTGACAATAGATTTGGATGGAGTGTGCACTAAGGAAGATTTTGAAGTAATAGAGATAGTAGATGGCACAACACCTTACCCAACATTACTTGGATTGGATTGAGAATTTGACAACTGGGCTATAATCAACCTGAAGACAAGAAAAATGACTTTTGAATCAGGAGAATATAGTCATTGCACCATTGGATCCTTCAGAAGGAGAAAGGTTTGTAGAGGCCACTTGTTTGGATCTGGAAGACATAAATCAACTATACAGGACCACCGCATGACAAGAGGATTATGTTAACCCAACTGCAGATGGGGTACTTAGTTGGAGAAGCATTACATCATGTGCTTCTGAATCAGACACAGGTTTGGAGAATTGGAAACAACGATTAGATGAAGTTTGCACAAGGAGGTGCACAAGAATAGATCGCATAGTAAGATGGGTTGGTGCAGAAATAAGAGAACCTCCCAATTTTCATGGGCTAAATGACTTAGAGGAATTCTTGACAAAATTAGACGAAGTGTTAGAAAATCAGAGGCTCTTATCCCTAGATACGACACTCAAGGAAACACCTGGAAGATAGTGGGGTGCATACAAAGAAACAATTCAAGACTAGCATTAGTGCAAACGACTACTGCGCATTAGATTTGGCGCAGAGCAAGGGAGAAATAAAATGCCAAGGTATGATGGAAAAGGAACACCAGTGGAACACTTGGAGAAGTGAAATATAAAATGTAGGATGAAACCACCATAGGAATGGCCTCATCACTTTATCCATACATTGGAAGGAATTCCAGGGAACTGGTATATAGACCAAGAGATGTGCAGAGGCACTACAGAATGGATAGGATTACAATAGAATTTTGTAGTAACCTTCTCATTTCAACATGAGAACCCCAACATTGATTCAACACTGAAAGATATACATGGAGTGATATTTTTTGATTAACCAGAAGTGGAAATCATGACATAATATCAACAACGGAACAAACATATAGTCAAAGAGTTACTCTCATGATATCATATGGAAGAGGAAGCACCATATGAATATGATCCGTGCAACATTCAAATTACAAAGATTGAGGGAGAAAGAGAGGTGGAAGGTCCATCTCTGGATTCAAAAATATTTTTTGCACCAATCAAAGTTAAGAAAGTAAACATTGGAATGAATGACAACCCTAAAATGGCAAGTATTGGAGACTATTGGGATGAGCAAACAGTAGAAAGAATAACATAGTTACTGGGTGAATATAGTGACCTGTTTCCAACAACCTTTACAGAGATTAAAGGCATAGTAGGAGAGCTAGGTGAGATGAAGATACCCCTCAAACCTGAGGCTTGACCTGTCAGGAAAATACCTTATAGACTGAATTCACTGTATAAGAAAAAAGTGAAAGCATAAATTGACCAAATGTTGGAAGTTGGTATTATAGAACTAGTAGAAGAATCTGAATGGATCAATCCTATGATAGTCCAAGAAAAGAAGCAAGGGGAGATAAGAATTTTTGTATATCTAAGGAAACTTAATGGTGTTTGCTTACATTACCCTTTCCCTACCCCTTTCACAGATGAGGCCTTAGAGAATGTGGGAGGCTAGGAAGCATATTCATTCATAGATGGATTTTCAGGTTACCATCAGATTAAAATATCCCCAGAGAGTAGGTATAAGACTACTTTTGCTACATAATGGGGATCCTACCAGTATATACTCATGCCATTTGAGCTGACGAATGCACCAACTATTTTTTCAAGAGTAGTCATAGCCGCTTTAAGGAATTCATACATCAATTTATAGAAGCATATCTGGATGACTGGATTGCATATAGTCTGTTAAAAGACCATGTAGAAGTTTTAAGACTAATGTTGGAGAGATGCAGGCAATGTCAGATATCATTAAATATCAAGAAATTCATTTTTGGCACACCTTTTGGAATTTTGTTGGGACATATAGTGTGTAAACAAGGTTTACTAGTGGACCCGACTAAGATTACAGTCATTGTGAATTTACCACCACCAAAGTCAGTGCGCCAGTTAAGAGAAACACTGGGACATACAACCTATTACAAAAAAATTATAAAGGGGCATGCACATATTACTGCACCAATGGAAAAATTGTTAAAGGACACCAGATTTTAGTGGAATGAGGAATGCTAGCAAGGATTGGACACTCTAAAGGAAAATATGGTAACAACACCTATATTAGTATTTCCATATTGGGAAAATACATTTCATGTGCACGTAGATGCATCAACCATATCACTTGGAGCAATTATGGCGCAACCAGGAGCAAGGGACTTAGACCATCCTATAGCCTTTGCAAGAAGAAAGTTGTTAGAATCTGAGAAGAATTACAATACCACAAAGAGAGAAGGCCTAGCTATGGTATATGCACTTCACAAATTCAAGCACTATTTACTGGGTGTAAACACTTTAAAATGTTTACAGACCATTATGCCCTCAAATATCTAGTCAACAACCCAATGTTGGGGGAGGATCTGTAGATGTCTATTATTAGTCCAAGAATTTGATTTCGAAGTGATAGTCAAACCAAGGAAGTTGAATGCAGGACTTGATCACCTGTCAAGGGTAACTAATGGGGAAGAACCTACTAACTTGGAAGATAACTTCCCTGATGCACAATTATTTTTAGTACAGGTAGATGATGAATACTTCGTTGGTATTATTGAATACTTAAGCACAGGGGTTACGCCACATGATTTTAGCACTGCGCAGAAGAAAAATCTATTAGTCAAAGCTACAGACTATCAACTCATTGCAGGGCATTTATACAAGATGGGCGCAAATAACATTTTGAGAATGTGTGTATTGGAACATGAACGACCCATAATTTTAGTAGAAGCTCATGAAGGTATAGCTAGAGGACACTATGCAAGAAAAGATACCACACAGAAGGTATTGCGTGAATTATTATGATGGCCAACAATCCATAAATATGCCAAGAATTATTTCTAGAATTGTGATTTTTGTTAGAGGGTTGATAAACCCAACATAAGGGATGAGATGCCCCTAAGACCACAAGTGACTCTGGAGGTATTTGAAAAATGGGAAATAGACTTTGTTGGACCTATGAATCCACCAACAAAGAGGTCAGGAGATAGATATATCATTACTGCGACTGGATACTTAACGAGATGGGCATAAGCAACACCAATCAAGGATTGTTGGGCAGAGACAACAACACACTTCCTATTTGAGCAAGTGATCACTAGATTTGGATGTCTCATGATTCTGATGAGTGACCAAAGCACTCATTTTATTAATAATACCATCAGGGCTATGATTGAAGAGTTTGAAGTCTATCACAAGAAGAGTACACCATATCATCCTCAGGCAAATGGAACAATAAAATCTTTCAATAAATTTGGAAAATGCATTGACTAAGATCTGCAATGTTAACATGGATGATTGGGACTTAAAAATACCGGAAGTATTATGGGAATACATTAACACATGCAAGAATTTGACAGGACATACACTGTTCAAATTGGTGTATGGGAAGGAAGTAGTGATGCCATTAGAATTTCTGGTACTCAGTCTGCGCGTAGCAGCAATTACCAACATGAAAGTAAGAGGTGCAATAGAGGAGAGGTTAATTCAACTAATGGAAATGGAAGAGGATAAGATTCTGGCAGGATTTCACCACGAAGTATAGAAAGCAAGAGACAAATCTTGGCATGAAAAACATATTAAAAACAAGATCTTTAAGGAGGGAGACCTAGTTCTTCTCTATGACAACAAATTTTTCCAACACTCCGGTAAGTTTAGAATGCATTGGCTAGGGCCATATGAAGTAAATACTATCACAAATGGGTTATATGTGCAGCTAAAAGACTTGGGAGGAACATAACTAAAAGGAATGATCAATGGTAATCGACTGAAACTGTACAGGGATAGTCGACCTACTAATTCTTAAAAGATACAACGCAGTAAGAAAGTCATGTATATAGTGTACTATAGTAGGGAATCGTTGATGTCGACACGATTCCTTCACCATAGATAAAACCAGTGAGCACCACATTGGTAGAGGAAGAAGGGTAGGCCCTGATGATGGTCGGGTTGGACATCGATTCACACGACAGTGCACGGGGCCATGACCCATTAGCAACAAGAAACCCACAACAACCTTCCAGGGCTGAAGCAACCCACAAAACAAATGGTGTTGACAGTGAAAGGATGAAATCTGATGGACCAAGGCCACAACCTATGGTGGGGTCTGCACAGGAGGAGGAAGATGACAAGGTCAAACAACTAGACCAACAAGAGGAGCAAATTAACACTACAATCCAGGAGCTAAAGCAGTGAAAAAAGGCCATGAGAATTACAGAGCGGTTGAAGAGCGTGCAGGAGATGAAGACCTTGCAGACATAATTAAATACTGAGAAAAATGATAAGCATGTAAGAGAATCCTACTTGGAACCCCTCCAGGAGAAAGCAACACAAATAATTGCATAAATGGAGGAGGAGAAGACAAGGATGGATCAAGATCATGTCGAAAGCACATAGTCTCTGAAGGAACACATCACAACGCAGAGGGTAGAGGATCTCACAGAGAGTTGTGCAAGAGAGATCCAAAAGGGAAGAATTAGAAGGAAAGTTTCACAGCTTGGCAGAGGTTGTACAGGGAGCGTGCACTACCTGAGTGGCTCGGGACGAGCCACATGTCAGTGTTGGGGGCTTTTGGGGCGTAGGCCTATTTTGAGAAGGAAGTCTATTTTGGGCGCATACCTATTTTTGGAGAAGGATCTGTTTTGAAGAAAGACCTAATTTTGGAGTGCAAGCAACAGGTGGCAAGAAAGCAACACGCAGAAAAAGAAGGAAAAACAACGTGGCACGTAGGCAGGCAAGCTTTACCATGTTAGGGTTAGTGTTTTTGACAAATATTGTAATGGCTATAAGCCATAAAGTAGTATAAATAAGGACCTAGGAGGTCGGGGAGGGAGAGAATGATTTTGAGAGTGATGTTATTAGAGGAAAAGAGAGTTGATTATTGTGATTTTGCGGATTATGGATTGCAATAAGTCATGTATAGAGGAGTCGAATAATCTAATCGTTGAGGGTTAGGTCACATGATGTAGAGATTTCTATGATCTAGTTCACCTCATAGAGGGTTCTTACCCTCATATTGATTGTATTATAGAATATGTAATGCGCCCAGCGCAATATTTTGCAATAGAATAAATAAAAGAGCATAGAGCCAAATCTTTGCGGACGTAGCCCCAAGAGGGGGTGAACCACAATAAATTTGTGTGTTATGTGTGATTGTTAATGAATGTTTACTATATGTTGATCATTATCTTATGAATGAATGGTTAAACTAGAAATATCAGCATGCATGCATAGGTTTAAGGATGAATAAATCATAGAAGTACGCGAATAATTAACAAGGATAATGCATGAGGAAGGAACAACACAATCTTAGACCCCCACTCATTCCTAGAATGCAAACACCTGAGTATTGTAGTCACCCATAAAATATATCTTGGGTGAGATTGTGTTGTGCACCCTGTGTGCAGCATTGCCTTCTGGTTTACTGGGAGGGCCGATAGTTTTTGAGGGTTTTCTTGAAAACCTTTTGTTTTAGGATAAATCCGTAAGT
>JZKD02S0189388.1:79403-108327 GCA_000966675.3 Picea glauca | reverse complement strand
CTAGAAGATTCCTTCTAGAAGGATCGAGAACTTTATCGTTTTCTCCATTAAGAATCATTTCCGCACCCTGACCTTTAACACAGTGCGGAAGGTCCGCAGTCAGACCGAATGCAGCCTGCGGAAACAAAGTACTTCCGCAAGGCAATATATGTGCAGCCTGCGTACTGTCTCCAAAAGAGTGATTTTAAGAAACTGACAAGTGTAACTTTCTTCATGAAAATGATCTTAAAGAAGAGCTAGATCTTCTATCACCATGTCATTATCATGTCATCATCTTGATAACCAAAAATGAGGATAACACCTGTTAAGATCCGAACCTAGGTTAGGCCAAGAAGAAGTGGAAGAGAATAACCAAAATTACATTTTCTATGATGAAACTAACACACCTATTATTCTAACAATTTTAACTCATTTCAATAAACAATCAACAAAATTCTTGTTTTTAAATACTAGTATAGACCCATCTTAAGTCTGGTTCTACGAAGTTTTGAGAAGGATCAAATCTCTCGAGGTGCAAACCCTTCCTCCTTAACTCTTTTTAGAGCAAAAGGTTAGAGTCGACATATACAATTTTCATTTACTTAAATTCGCCTTTCAACACAATGACAATAGAATTGTTTAATTTAGTTTTTAAATATGATAATAGAATTGTTTAATTTTCTTTTAATATTATTAAAATTATTGTCTTTACCATTTAAAGTTTTTGAAAAGGAAATTAAATTATTAATAAATTGAAAAAAACTTTAAAAGTAATTTATAAAATTAAAAATGATTTTATAAATGTATTGGTATTGTTTTGTGATATAAGAAATATATATTATTTATTTTTCTAATATAAATTAATAAATATTTACTTATTTATTTTAATGTTTAATATGACTTGCTAAATTTTTAATAATTCATTAAAAAAACAATTATCAAAAAGAGAATGGGTCTTGTTCATGTTATAGGTCATGTTATGGGAAACTAATGTGTACCCTAGTCACACTTTAGTGCCTTATCAAGTTGGATAAAGGATAATTCAATATAACTCAACCTAGATCTTGAATCTTAGAACAAAGTGCAAATTATTCATAGCAGCTTAGGACCTCGTTCCATTGAGAAGGTGTTTTTTCCACTATCCTTTAATGGTTGCTCTCTAGATAAGTTTTAAATATTCTCTATTGAATCGTCCTCCCTCTCCCCTAAGGTTGAACGATATTAGAGGATCTTCTCAATTGCAACAAGAAAACATGCCATGCATTGGTCCTAAAGGAGTTATAAGAGAAGAATTTCTTGTGGAGACACCCCAATGCCCTGCCTCCCAACACATCTAATTCACATAAATATAGATAGAAGATTGCCCTATTTTGTCACTTTAATGGTCTATGGCCATCAATTGATTCATTCATGAACTAGTTGAGAGATAGTTGGGGTGGATATTACATGCTTAGATTATATGAAAGGTGTTTTTTTATCGCATTGTTTTCAAGCAAAGAGGAGAGGAAGAAGATCCTTTGGGGAGGATGGTGGTTTTGGGATTGCATAGAGCTCTCCCAAGGAGGAAGAAGATGCTTCAATATCTCTAACACTAGTGTGGGTAATGCTCCCTAATATTCTATGCATTTACTGGAAGAGGAAATCCTTTCTTCCAATTTGGGAATGATTGGGGAAATTCATATGTTATGATGGAAGGAAAGAAGAGGAAAACATATACTCTTAGAATTTGCATAGAACTATATTTGATCAAAGTACTCCAAGAAAATGCATCATTGGAAAAGGATGGATACCTAAGGTTCCAAGAACTTCTCTATGAGAACACTACTTTCCAATGGCAGATTTGCAAGGTAGTTGTGCATCTAATGGAATATTGTCTACAAAATTTGTACATTGTTTCCCAACTTGAGCATTATGTTGGGGGTACAAAGAAACAATGGCTTCCCTAAGCTCTCAACAACTTCTAACTGGTAAAAAAGAGGAAGCACAATCATAGATGAGGATGCTTGAATGACATTGAGCTCACACCCTTGATCCCCAAATAAGTAGATCAAGATTCTAGGGTGAAGATTGATCCAATTATTTCTTCAAGGATGGCACCTATTCCACTCTCTATGAATTCATATCTGATATCATGAGAAGATGAACTCCTTATACTACAAAAATAGTGGGAATCGACTTTCCTCCAATGTCTTCAACCTTGGAATCCTTTCCCCCATCGAAGACCCTCTTAGAGGCAAGCATCTTACAAAGAAAGCAAGTTGATACCTTGTATGAATGAAGAAGACTGTGCCTTAGCCTTGCAAAGTTCATAAATTTTGAACAAAAGGTTGGCATCTACCATTTCATCATGATCCATCCTTGTTCCCTGGGGATGGAATATTTATGCGGAGCCTACTTGATCCCATCATTGAGGGAAGAAAATTTTGATAGTAGGAATTGCTCTCAAGTTTAATGTACTATGTTGTCCAAATAATGTTGTAATGTTGGATATTGTTGTATTGTTGACTCTGTTATAGCACAAGTTGTAGGTTGGTAAAATCCTGACCCAACCACAAAAAAAGTGCTACAACTTGAGAATCCTACACCCAATGTCACCTCGATGTAGGTCCCACACTTCAAGGGTGACTAGGTCACTCTAGGGAGGTGATCCTGATGACCCTAGAGGGATGGATACGTAGATGGAGATAAGAGGAAGTGAACCCCCTAGAGTTCAAGTCTAAGTGGTATGAGAGATAGGAAGAGACTCCTTGTAAGTCAAGTAATTGTTTCCCCACAAGTATAATACTTCTCTGAATTAGTGTACCTGCCCGAGACACAAGAAAAGACACTTTGCAATGATATGTGTTAGTTGGATCAACAAGTTAATCTTGATGTCCCTAATTTGTAGAAATATATAACAATATATATCAGAAAGTAAATGGTACTATAGGATGCTCAATAAATGCTAGAGATCAAGTAGAAAATACAAGAGAAAGACTAGCAAATGACTAGCTAAAATCAAAATGAAAAGCCTATATTCTAGCACAAAAAGATAAGGATGTTGTAAACACTTGTTTGCATAAACTTATATAAGCCTTATGGATTTAAAATTTAATGTATTAAAGAAAGAAAATCATCCACCGAAATCCCCTCAAACTTTGCCAAAAAGTGCACTAGACCAAGGAGAGTAAGTGTGCAAACTTTGAGCAAAATCCAATGGTTGATAAGAGAGTTATTCAAGCAAATGAGTTAGGGTTTCTGCAACATTAATGACCGAAGATGCAATTTTGTAACAACAACAAGAAGTAGCCCCTTGATGGGGATTCCCTAGTGGCTATGAGGTGCCCAAGGCAGAAGGAATTCAATCCACTTTGCAAGAAGTAAACATGACCGAAAATTACGTTTCCCAATGCAATAATAAATGACTAGTGCCTTTACTACTGGGTTAATGGGGTCATGAAAAGAAAGAGCTAGAGAAGATGCCTCCTTGGGGGTGTAATCCCTTTTACTTCCCAAGGAAAGTTTCTCTAGATAGGGTTTAATCTAATAGGGTGTATGCCCTTATACTTCTCTTAGCAAACCCTTGTTAATGTTAAATTTAGAGCAACTATTAAGTTCTTTTCAATTTACTAGACAATAATAGCATAAGAAGGATCATTGAAAGATACACAATCACAAGGTACACATCGTTTATCTTGGGAAACCCTCATGGGGGAGAAAACCCAACAAAAACTTCCTTAATATAGATTGCCAATACAATGCCAAGATAATAAATCAAACACTAAAGAATATCCAACACTGAGTAATGCACCTCTCTCTTCCTTCTTTCGGCAACTGGCAACTACAACCTCCTTCAAACTTGCGCACTATATGAGTGACTTGAGCGAGTGAGCTAATGAGGCACCTTCCACTCTTATTTATATTGGCTAGAAGGCGCTAGGGTGGTGTCTCTTCATCAAGCAGGGCCAACTTCTTCTCTTAGTGGCTAAAACCACTTTAATTAGGCATGGGGGGCAGATTCTTAATTAGCAGTATATAATTATGGTTTGACCAATCCAAAAAAATGGATTTAGTCTTATACAAATCTTGACATGATCAATCCACAAAAGGGGTTTTATCTATAAGATAATAGCTCAATAATAAGTAGAATATTCTTTGCAGTTACAATATTTCAACACTCCCCCTTTACAAGAAGGGCATTCTACAACATCATAAGGAGAGAGAGAGAGGTAAATAACATCAACAACATCTGGAACACTGACTAGCATATCTATAAATCATCGTAAGTTTTTCTCATCATCAATAACATCATCATTCACAACTTGGAGTTGGAATGACATCATCATCAACGTTCACAGTATGAAGCTGGAACCTGAAACATCAACATTAGTTAGCAGAAAAGATAAAAAAATAACATTAACAACATCATCATCAACATCATAAGGCTAGGGAAAAATCATCACAACATGAGGTTGGAGCAACAACATCATCACAACACGAGGTTGTAGCAACAACATCATCACATGATCACGAGGTTGGAGAAACAACATCATCATCATCATGGGACAACGAAATGAGGCAGGTGTAACAACATTTAGTGGTACTCTGAAAATCCCTAGGGATCTTCCTAGGAATCATAATATTCCCTAGGATATAAAATCCTAATGGAGCAACCACATGGTACTCTGGAAAACCATCCTTACCAGACCTTCAGGATCTGCCCAAGAATCATAATATTCCCTAGGATTATAAAATTCCTAACAGAGATACCACTACTGACCACAAATAGCATATGCTTGCACAGGTACTCTGGCAGACCGTCCTTATCGGACCTTCAGGATTTTTCCAGGGATGATTAGTCCCCTAGGATATAAAATCCTAACTAAGCTACCCGTTATTGGTCAGGATACCATAGTATCATCAACATCACTCCCCCTTTCGAGAGAGGTCCTTTCAGACTATACCAAGCTTGTCTCAAAAGTGATCAAACTTTACACGAGACAGAGGCTTGGTCAACACATCTGTAACCTGTTCATCTATGCCAACATATTGGAGATTTATTTTTCCCCTCTGCACCATATCACAAATGTAGTGATACCAGATTTCTATGTGCTTTGACTTGTCATGAAACACATGGTTATTTTTCATATTTATGCAACTCTAGTTATAACATAGAATCACGGTTGCTTCCATCTCCAAATCAAATAGACTTGTCAACAATTTCTGAAGCCATATGGATTCACAACTGGCGAAACATGCAACAATGTATTTTTCTTCAGCTGTGATGAGATCAATACTAGATTTCTTCCTACTCTGCCATGAAGTCAAGGTTGACCCCAGACTGAAAAAACATCTTGAAGTGCTCTTTCTGTCAGAAACACTTCTAGCCCAATCTGAATCAGTATAACCAATCAATCCGAAGTCATGATCTCCATTATAACAAAGACCAAAGTCCAACATACCCTTAAGGTATCCCATCACATGTTTTGCAGCAACAAGGCGAACACACATGGTCTCTACTAGATATTGAATTAAGGTGTTCACTACAAAACATATATCTGGCCTAGTGTTCGTCGAATACATCAAATATCCAATGATCTGTCTGTATAGTGTAGCATTAACCAATTCTTGAAAAGTATCAACCAAGAGCTTCAACTTTGTTTCCATGGGTGTGTTCATGGATTTACACTCCAACATATCGAACCTCTTCGATATTTCAACTGCATACTTCCCTTGATTAAGGAAGATCTTCTCTAGGTTTTGCCAGGCCCCAAGACCTAAGAAATAATGTATTAGGCCTAGGTCTTTCATCTCAAACTCTGCAACAAGATTCTTCTGACAATTAATGATGATCTTTTCTTCTCCAGTAAATAATAAGTCATCCACATACAACAACAATATAATTAACTCATCATTCATAACCTTGAAGTAAAGGTTAGAATCAACTTTACTCTTGGTAAAGCCCAAGCTTGTCAGGAAACTGTCAATTCTTCCATACCAAGCTCTAGGAGCTTGCTTCAATCCGTATAGAGCCTTCTTCAACCAGCAGACATGATTTTTTCTGTCTTCAACTTCAAACCCTTGAGGTTGTTCTATATACACTTGTTCTTTAGTGACACCATTTAATAAGGTTGTTTTCACATCCATCTGGTGTAACTTCCACTTCATATTAGTTGCAAGAGCTATGATGGTTCTGATAGAAGTGTATCTGGCTACAAGAGCAAACGTCTCTTCATAGTCAATGCCTTCATTTTGAGAAAATCCATGAGCTACAAACCTTGCTTTGTGTTTTTTAACACTTCCATCAACAATATGTTTTATCTTGTTGATAAAACATCTTTTCTCTTCGGCCTGGGAACTATTCCCCATACATCATTCTTTATAATTGATTGGTATTCTTTTGTCATGGCATATGACCATTCTTTTTTCTGAATGGATTCCTCGAAGCAAGTAGGCTCTTTTCCTATGAGATCACACATCAAAGCCATATAACTGGAGAATGGATTAGGTTTCTTGACTTGTCTCATGGTTCCTTCTGGGGCACCATATTTCTCTCCATCTTGAATAAGTTCCCTTTCCCAAGATGACATTCTCTTGAGAGAGATCGTCATCTAGGGATATTCTTGAGATTTTATCATATCATGATATTCTTGAATCTCATCATCATGGAAAGTTGTGGCTTCCCTCACTAGTTCTACAACTCTAGGAGCTATATGATCTTCCTCATATACTTCTTCAAGTTGGCATCTCCTTGATTTCTTGAGTGCTTCATCTTCATCAAAGGTTACATATATGTTGATCTCAATATGATGGTAACCTGGTATGTAAATTCTGAAGGTCTTAGAGACCTCACAATATCCAAAAAATATTCCCTTCTTTCCTGAAGGGTCCAACTTGGTTCTCTTCTCTTTCAGAATGTGTACAAAAACTGGACAAGCAAATATCTTGAGATGGATTACTTCTGGATTCTTTCCGGAGAACATTTCTTCGAGGGTTTTGAACCCAAGTGCACTATGAGATAATTTGTTTTGTACATACACTGTTGTTCTTGTTGCTTCTTCCCATAAGTGCATTGGAATATCTTGATCATGGATCATAGTCTTCACTGCTTCCATTATAGTTTTGTTATTTCTTTCTGCTACACCATTTTGTTGAGGATTGTAGGGAGTGGTGAGCTCCCTTTTAATCCCAACATCTCTGCAAAATATTACAAACTCTTTTGAGGTGTATTCTCCTCCATTATCTGCCCTGAGTATCTTGATTTTTATTTCAGAGAGATTCTCTATCAAGGTTTTGAATTCCTTGAATTTTCCAAACACTTCATCTTTTGATTTCAAGAAGTAAACCCTAGTCTTGCGAGAATAGTCATCAATAAATGAAATATAGTATACATACCCACTAAGAGTGGTTAATGGCATTGGGACACATGCATCTAAGTGGATGATCTCCAAGACTCCTTCTGCTTTATTGCCGCTCTTTGGGAAATTATTCATTATGTTCTTTCCTTGTGCACATCCCTTACACATGCCTTCATAGTCAACCTTGAATTATGGTAGACATGTAACTACCTTGATCACATATGGTAAGGCTTTGTAGTTTATGTGAGCTAGTCTTCTATTCCAAAGTTCACATGGACTCTGAGTGGAGTGAGTCAAGGTTGCATCTGAGTGACCTTTTAACTTATACAAGCCACCTTCTTTTGTTCCAATAAAAATTGCATCTTCTATGGTTTTTCGTTTAGGCCACATAAGGACTTCAACATCTATGAATGAAAAATTGAAACCTTTATTATCTAAAGTTGAGATAGAAAACAAATTCTTTGTCAAACCTGGTACATATAGTACATCCTTCATCTTAATTGGGGTCCTTGAATCAAGTTTGTAGGTGGACTCTTGCACTCCTTTGATAGGGTACTGATAATCATATCCAAGTGTAATTTTATGGGGAAATTCCTTTCCTGTAAGGCTAGAGACGATGTATCTCTGACCTGTCATGTGCTTAGAAGCACCACCATCTATGAGCCAAGTATCCTCTCCAAGTGACACTGATCCTGAGAGGGCAGAGATTAAGACATAGTCTTCAATATTTTCTTTAATCATCTTTATGGTGGCTCATCAACTGCATGGGCATGGTGTCTTTTTCTATTTCTCTTCTTGTATTATTCTCTTCTAGCTGGACAATTCTTAGCAATATGTCCCATTTGTCACAATGGTAACATTGATAAGAGGAGAAATACTTTTCTCTTCTTTGACCTTTCTGAAACTTCTAGAATCTTCTTGGAGGGTGAGATTCCTTATGTAGGTGGGTCTCCTTCTTGAAGTGGGACCTTCTCTTTCCTCCTTTAACATGAGAAGCTAGGGCTTGATCTTTATCCCTTAGTAGTAATGCTTCTCGGTTAGCTACTCTTGCTTCTTCTTGAACATATTCTTCCCGAAGACTGTCAAATTGGAGTTTTTCCTTTCTTGCACAAGTAGTTTGGATGAAGGAATCCCAAGGTCTTGTGAGACCATTAAGAGCTGTCATTATGAGTTTATATTCATCTAGGTTATCTCCAATTGCTTCTAGTTGTTCCTTGAATTGAGAAACCCTGGAGAAATAGTCATGAACGATTTCTCCTTTCTACATCTTTGTATTCTTGAGTTGGGTTCTCAAGTTCATCTTTTGGTTAATGTTAATTCCTTCATACATTATAGTTAGGTCATTAAACATTTGTTTTGGAGTATTCTTAGAGGACACTTGAGGGATAAATTGGTCTCTAATAGAGTCTGCAATGATTCTTTTGGCCCTAACCATATCTTTCTGGTACTTTACTTTAGTTGTAGCATCTGTGGGTTCTGGTACATTTTCCTTTATGAATCTTGCAAGGTCATTCTCTTCAAGAATGAGTGCAATCCTTTACTTCTAGGAACGAAAGTTATCCACACATTATAATTTGTCAACAAGCTTGGTGCTTGCAGACATCTTGACCTGGAGCTGGGAAAATGACCAAAAAATGAAAGTGCTTGGAATTTAGATCTGAACTTACCAGGAGGTGTGCTTGGCTGAGACGAGTAGTCTGGTGCATTCACTTTTCTAAAAATCCAATTTTTACCCCTTGAAACCATGCCTGCACAAATCTAGACTGATACTTCTAGTACTCGTACTGGTTCTAGTTTCCTGGTTTTCTGGTACTAGTGAAAACTAGGGTTTCACTTTCCGGAGACTCTGGCCACTGTAAAAGTGCGCTCAAGCTACCAATGAGTTCGCTAGGCTAGGGTGCACTTCCCTAGGTAGTTTTTAGGATGAAATTATCTTCCAACAAAAAGCCTTGATTTTCTTGTACGACAACAGTGACATTTTTGGTAACCAGTGAAAGGTGCTCTATTCAGTCAATCTATGATTCCATGTGAAATTTAGAGCAACTATTAAGTTTTTTTCAATTTACTAGACAATAATAGCATAAGTAGGATCACTGAAAGATACACAATCACAAGGTACACAACATTTATTCCGGGAAACCCTCATGGGGGAGAAAATCCAACAAAAACTTCCTTAATATAGATTCCCAATACAATTCCAAGATAATATACCAAACACTAGACAATATCCAACACTGAGCAATGCACCTCTCTCTTCCTTCTTCCAGCAACCGACAATTGTAGCTTCCTTCAAACTTGCACACTAGATGAGTGACTTGAGTGAGTGAGCTAATGAGGTGCTTTCCACTTTTATTTATACTGGTTGGCAGGTGTTAGGGTGGTGTCTCTTCATCAAGTAAGGCCAACCTTTTCTCTTAGTGGCTAAGACCACTTTAATTAGGCCTGGGGAGCGACTTCTTAATTAGCATCATATAATTAGGGTTTGACCAATCCATAGAAGTGGATTTGGTCTTATACAAAGCCCGACATGATCAATCCACAAAAGGGATTGATCTATAAGATAATAGCTCAATAATAATTATAATATTATTTGTAGTTACAATATTTCAACAATTAAAGCATTAATATGAACCATAAAGTGATGAAGACTATGGTGGGGGTGTATTCATTTATACTTCCCAGCTAGTTCCTAGCACAATAGCGTTGACTTGAAACAAATGATATCATGAAAGTAAAAAACATACCAATTCAAGGAAAAATGCAAAGATAATCCACCACAATAGTAAGAGATAAGCGTTCCAAGCCTAGTGCATCACTTCCTCCATCAACCATTCATAAATATAGCCATAAAAAAGTGCACAAGAGATAAAAGAGCCAAGTATAGCAAAAATTTCAGACCAAGTCCTCTCACAACGAGGGAGAGTTATGTTTAAAATGAGATCTTATGATCTCTTATTTATACAAATGTCACTAAGGTGACTTGTCCACAATTTAAGGGGTAAAACACAATATTAGGGGTCAAAAACCCTAACTTCCCCCCTTTACAAGGTAGTTCATTTAAAATTCACTTTTTCACATGAAAAAACCCTAATTTTAGAAGGACACCACCCCTTTAGGGCTTTGCCACTTTGAGGAAGTCATTGGTGTTGGAGAAGCATAAGTAGGCCTCCAAAAAACACATGTCAAGCATCTAGATGATCTCAACATGGTGAGGACCCTATTCTCCTCAAAACGTCCAAGTGTAAATGAGTGGCACCTCACCACCAAGCCCTAACCCCCTTAGGTGATGTCATGTCTCTAGACGTGACGTTTTGCCTCTCCTAGGAAAAATGTTTGGCATGTGGGGGATAGGTTATGTTGTCCAAGTCATCATTAAGGCCTTCCAAGTCTAATATTTCCCATTTGACATGTGGTCCCTTGGAATCCAACTTGTGGGCTTGTAGCCCCATGGAAGCCCAAGCTAGGCTTGGTCTCCCAAACTATCCACCAAATAGGTCCCACAAAGACAAATGAGCAGACCCTCCAAGGATCTCAATTCATAACATCATGATAAGTGAATCCAATCAATAATTAATCCATCTAAGAATGTGCATCAAAGATCAGTATATCAAACAATTAACTGCTCAAAGACACTATGTGACTTGTCAAGATTGAATATGGGAGGGTTGACGGGGTGTCCTATTGGGTAGGTCTTGCCCTAGGTCAAGGAGAGTTTCCAAGAGATCCCTATCTAATACATGTAAAGTGGATGAAGTGGTTGGGGTCAAGACTCAATGGGCATAGGGCTCATGACATACAATGGGTCATAGTGTCTCATTCATGGGTGCCTTTGTAGAGGGTGTGTGGTACCTTCGTCCTCAATGCACTTTTTCCAAACCCATCAATTTCCTTTTATCTTTCTTTCTTTGTATTTTCTTTCAATATAGAATAAGGAGAGATTGAAGGTCACTGCCCCGGTGTGGTGACCAGATGATGGCAATGTCACCCACAAACACCTAGTGTAAATGAGAAGGTTGGCTCGTGATGAGACCCCCTTTCTCTCAACCATGCAACTGAGAGCCATTACCCTGGTTTTGTTACCAGATAATGGTAATTTCATACCACTAGATATTCATGGACATGATGGGACCTCCTATCCTTCAACTAAACTTTTTAGAATTATTTATTATATTGTGGGTCCCCTTTACTCAAAGATAAGAGTTTTATTGCTTTCTTGGGTGATCCCTGGGTGAAGCATATGGAAGGTTATTCAAGGCTTTTATATTTTACCCAACATCAACCCCTCTAGGCCTTCAACCCCTTCTTCACGTAGAATGAGGGACACCCCTTCTTGGGTCAATACACCCTAAAATCCCAAGAGATAAGGAAATGGAGAGGAATAATGATGGAAAGTGGTAAGTATGGCCAAGAACGATATGATGTCTCATTAAGGGAGTTCCTAGTAGAAAACCCAGTCCCAAAGAAGACCATTTACTAGGGAACAATGTCAACCACCAAGGTGAAGTAGGGAAAAATGCATAATGTCCAAGCATATATCATGAAATCTAGAGCAATCTAAGATACAACATAATCAAATGGATTTAATATTGAAATGATGCTCACCATAAAATTGACTTGTACCTCATGGAGCAATGCCCACTGCCTTCTGGAAGCCAGCTGGTGTGGTGGATCCCATCTGCAAACTTGTGACCATCTGTGGTGGTGAGTGGGTTTTCCATCTGTGCAAAGGGTATTGTTGGTCATGTAGTCTCTCAACACTCCATATCTGCAACCTGAGGGCCTCGAGACATCATTTCGTTAGTTACCCACAAAATGGGGATAACATTTGGCTTCTACTTGGGGACATGTTCTCATCGTAGAGTGCATGAGAACCACATCATATCCTGGTAGACCTGTGCCTGCAAGGAAACATCACACTATCAAGTGCAGGATGGCCTACTCATCCATGTTCTCATATGATGATAATCAAAACCCACTGAACTAGAAAAATAAAATTTTGACTTTTTTTCAAAAAATTCTAAACTAAGCATGAAATCAATATGCAAGTAGAGTAAAATGAAAATGAAATGCATCTAAACTAGTATGAGAAATCAAGTTGTAAATGCAAGGAATCAAAATGAGTTACCTACTTACCTGGGGCATGGGCCTTGAAGAATTTATGTGACTTGGGTTGGAGAAGATACCCATCTATTGGTAGTGGCATATTTCTCACGTCTAATGCTGACAGATAATACTTTTCTTTGTCATACTTATTCCTGATGATGTAAGGGCCAAACCAATAATTTTTGTCTTCTTGGTCATATATGGGATTGCCCTTTCTTTTTTTCCACATGAGCACAAGGCTTCCTTCATTGAAATTGATGCAAGGTGTATTCTTATTGCGTGTAGGCTTTGTGTGGACTATATTTTTGACAATTCCTTCATGTTTATCATCTTCCTTTTGTATAATATGGATAGATACTGACTCCTTCCCATGGTATTATGCTATTCTTTTTATATGTCCTGCATGAAGGGTAACTTGGATGGATCATACTCAATAACCTATGGAGGCATATCATGGTAGTGTTGACTGACATAGTTGGCCCCCCTCATATTCATCACATGTGTATCTTTCTTTTCCTTGTTATGTAAGATCTCATACGTGCTATCGCCTATGTGAATATATGCATGTGTAAGTTTCATCCTAAGGAAACCTCCAAGGGCTGAGGACCAGGTCCTTGACAAGAGCATCCCCCAGGAATCAAGGACATCAAACACCAATATGTCCAGGAAGACGATGATATACTGAAAATCTATCAAAAATACCTCAACGTCTTCACATACTCCCAAGAGCTTAACTCTTCTTGAATCAATACCACAAACATTTACATAAGGTCAGGTTGTCTTGAAACCAATTTGTTTCATCACCTTCAAAGATATGACATTTGTTGAGTCCCCTGAGTCAATCATGCATTTGTTCAAGCGGAGGCCATTCATGCATAATGAAAGATAGAAGGGAGGGATATTGTTTTTCGTCGATCGAGATACATAGTATTCAAAATTATGGAATGATCCTCCTTCTTGGATGGCACCTGTAATATCCTCAAAAATTTCCTTTTTATGGAAGGGTTCTTACACATATTTGTCACTGGGACAGTCATATTCAGTTTTCCGAACATGTTTGCAACATCCATATTCAACTGAATTTCATCTATAGGAGTTGGCTTAGGAAATAACTCACATACCGATGATGGAGGTGGTGGAACCACCTTTTCTGCTGATGGAAGAGGAGTATCAGGATGTGATGGAGGGGATGAAGAATTTTTTCTTCTATAGGTTAGGATTTCCCTCCTCCTCAATTCCTTCTTCTAATCATCTGTCAATTTACTTAATGCCCAGAGTCTCCCCTCTCTTTATCCTATTCTTCTGGCTTCATTGATCTGTTCTTGAGTAACATGTTTATCATTGAGATTGCAAATCATGAAGTTTATATTTTCATGATAATCTTCATCTTGTCGAGGGCACTCATATTCCCTGTGGGGTTTTTGGCATGGGAGACGTTGAGCTTCTATATCAATTGTCCCAACAGGTTTTAAATGATCTGGGGCCTTTGCCTCTTTTTGAGGCCTTGGTTTCCAATCAGTGGAATCTCTCTGTTGTCTAGAAAAATTAGTTCTAGAAGTAGATTGATTTCTTTCCACTGTAGTCATATGCTTCATAAGTTGATCCTTCACCTGGAAAAACTGAGTATTCATTTGGTCTATCTTTTGAGTCAGGAGAGCAATCTGATCAGGAACACTATTGTTGGAAACCCTCATCCTTGATTTTGTCTTGTTGTGAGGGTATTGAAAATGTTCTATTTTTTTAATCAAGGAGATTTTATTCAATGTTGATACTGAATTCTTTAGCCTCTGCCAATGATGTGGGATTTTTATCTTTAAGAATGTATCAGAACTCCCCTTCAAAATAATTCATGTAAAGGAGACGAACTGATGATATTGTAGGACGATAATCTATTGGAATTTGATTGTACAACCTATCAAATCTAGAAATAATTTCCCTTACCATTTCATTCTCCATTTTCTTTATTTGATTGAAATGAGTCCCAAGTGTCCCACCATATGATTTTCTCGACCATATGATTTAAAATAACATGAAAAAAACATCATAGGTTGTGATATGATAATCAAGGAGTCCATTGAACCAATCAAGAGATTCTTCAGTCAATGATGAAGCAAATAATCTCATCGCCACATCTTCATGATCAATGCATGTATTGTCCATATCCTAACCCACGACATAAATGTGGTCTTTGACAATTATCACATTGTTTCCTAGGAACTTTGGCAACCACTTGTTGACTTTTGTTGGAATCTTGTTAGGGTAAACTTGGATATTGGCCATGTTAATGGGTTTGTAGAGGTCTCTTTCCCAAGGGAAATCCATTGGAGAAAGAGGAAGGGATTTATGGAAAAGGGTTTTATCAACGAGAGACTTGAGAGGAGGCCTTCTTTGGTAAACCTTAGAAGGCTTGAACCTCCCAGGGGGAAAAGGTTTGGGAAAAGAAGGATTCTGGCAAGGTGGAGTCACCATATGAGTTTCAAAATAAACTCATCAAGAAAGGTGGAATGGGAATGCTCCTCGAGTGCATTCGCCAGGTAAGCTAAGGGAAAGGATTTGGGATAGCTTACCAAAGTTTCTTTAGGGTATGAAGTGTTGATATTATGGTAGCTACTGAAGGTATTTACCTCCACATGTAAACCTGACAAGAATAGGATATTCCAGGAAGCAAGAAGAAACCCTAATGAGTTGGCTAATAACCCTATAAGACTTGTTGGCTCAAGAAGATAACTTGTATTAGGTTATTAGCCTCCAAGAAAAGAATTCGACCAGAAGAAATAATATATACTGAACAAACAGATACTCAGAATGAGAAGTTGGCCCATGCAGTTAGCCAGAATTACTATAAATACAGGAGGCCAGTCTTCATTCTGGCAGGTAGTCTCAGAATTGTAGAGCAACACTTGTGCGCACTACAGTGCCCAGTTTTGTGCGCAGGTTTGGAGGAGAGCTGCCATTGCAACTACTGCATCTAGAAGATCACGTTTGGCTTGGACTATCTCTTGGTTAGGGTTTGGACTATCTTATTATCTCTTGTTGGTGCTGTATCCTTGGGCAAAGGTGCGCTACCCTTTGTTTGGCTATCTAGCCTATGGTTTTCTTCCGGAGTGATTCTCTGTCAAGGTTAAGGTGATCAGAGGGTGGCTTCGACCTATGGTTGGGTGACAATAGTGATATTGTCAATGGTAAAATGAGCACATCCATTATATTATAACATGTTATGCGCCCACACCTCCTTCATTCAGTCTAACTGCTAGAAGGAAACATAGCCAGAAGGATATTAAGCTTGTTGAAGAACTGCCACTAGGGTTTCTAGCAGGAGAAATCACCAAAGCACTGTCGCTAGGGTTACTAGCAGGTGCAGTTGCATAAACCCTAATCCTCTCATTGAGGCACCTTAAGTGAAGGGATTGATCTAATTTTTGGATAGATCAGTGCGACCTAGCCTAGTGCATCTCTTGGTACTCTCAGTAAGCCAAGACATCAAGTTTGAGTTTTTGGTCAGATCTAGGGTTGACCAAGTCAAAGAAGCCATGACTTACTCTATGAAGTCAGAAAACAAGTTATATGGAGATTCTAAATTCAGAGCATGGAATACAAGGATTGACCTCATCCTTGCCAAGAACAAAGTGTTGGATATCATGAAAGGAAAGATCGTGAAACCAGAGTTTAAAGAAGGAAAAGAGAAGGAACCGAAGAACGTTGTAGTTATGGAGAAGTTCAAAGACGATGACATCAATGCTATGAGTATCATAGTGGAATCTATAAAATACCACTTGATACCCTACATCTCCCATCTTGACTCATCGAAAAAGATGTACGATTCCCTAACAAACCTCTTCTCAGTCAGAAACATTGGACAAATAATGAGTCTGAAGAATGAGCTCCGTGACATGAAGATGAATGATGATGACAACATAACATCATACTTTGTGAGAATMTCTCAGTTAAGAGATCAACTACAAGCTATTGAAGAAATCATTTTAGAGAAGGAATTGGTAAACATAGTACTCAATGGTCTTCCCAAAACGTAGGATGCATTTTCCGCAAGCATGAACACAAGGAAGGAGTATCCTACATTTGAAGAACTTTGGACTTGCTGTGCTCAAGAAGAATCCAGGATTAGTGCAAAAGAGAAACCCCAAAAGAAGTAAGATGATCAAGCCTTCAAAGCAAGATTCAATAATTTCAGGAACAAAAGGAAGTTTGGTTCAAAGAGGAAGACAAATCAAGAGAAATATATTTCAGAAACACAATTCTTCAACTGTTGAAAGTATGGTCACTACAAGAATCATTGTCTCGAGCTAAAGAAAAGGAAGGACAAACATGAAGCATCAGTTGCCGAAGAAAAGGAACCTACAAAGAAGACTAAGTAGGATGAAAGAGACTTCTTCTTCTGAAGGTAACAATACTCTTCTTATTTCTTGTACATATCTTATTTGCATAGTCTCTGTACATATCTTGTATATCTATCTCTTAGAATATAATATGTTCCAAGAAGAACTATATTTATGTAAGAACAACAAGATAAGGATTGTTATCATTATACAAGTCAAATAATACACATGAAAGGATGAAATACATCAAACAAATCATGTGGAAGCTATGACAAGATAAGCTGAAATCAGAATCAATCATGAAGAGGCTTAGAAGAAGCAAAGACAGAAAGAAGTCAATAATCAAGAGAAAATTGGAGAAAGACTTATGATGTTTTGCAGAAGACAATAAGATGGAAGCGTGAACTCTGTTAGACGGAGGGAGCCAATTATATATTGCAAGAGACAGTAAGGATGCATATGGAAGCGTAGACTCTGTTAGATGGAGGGAGTCGATTATATGCACTCATACATGAAGCAAGGATTAGGAGGGAGCTCATACTATGATCCATTGAAGATGATGAAGTATATATCCATGGTAGCAGCCATGAAAAGACAGTACATGTTTAGCTCAACCGCAGAAGAAGACTTCTTCAAAGAAAATCCTTAAAGTATCCCTGGTTGTCCATCCACATCCGTGATCCTATGATGAAATAAAGAAATGAAATATTTAGGGCATGGAATCTATAAGAAACTCCATGGACCCAAGAGATAAAGAAAAACATTAGGAAGAACATGAAGATTCCAAGAAAGAAAGAGAAGCCAGAACAACCAGTCAATAAGAATCACAAGATTACCAGCTTGATATGAACTCACTAAAAGAAATCAAGCGGAGGAACTAAAAGTTGTGATGAAGAATAGTGTATATATGCAAGCACTGCAAGATCCAGAACTAGAGGTTCTCCCATATGGAGGGAGAATACTATGACGATTACTTGTTCCAGTAAACCAAACATACCTCTACATGAGGCTTTATATCATCCGCAATATCCATGGGTTGGAGTTCTACATCAGATGAATGCAAAGAATGTTCTCCAGAGAAATTGAATAAAGAGCATATGAAGAGAAACCTCAAGACTTTGAGGCATACCATAAAGAGACCCTTGTATGAATATAGAAGAAGATAACTTGGTGGAGAACCTCCAGTGCATAACAGAAGCGTGGTGAATATTTTCTATAAAAAAGATATTGTATCAAGATGATTACTTAGAAGATCAAATCTCATGATGACAGAAGAAGTGCCACATGGATATGTTCTAGTTTTCCAACAATGATATACTTTATTGATCAGAGCTACATGCAGCCTTCAAAGAAGACCAGTGTCCCAGACCGAAGTACATTTGAAATCATGCATTACATTAACCATGATGAAGTCTAGAAAGGAGAAAGTGGTTCTCCAATACATATCTCCACAGATGAGCAGATAAGTAGACATTTTGATAAAGATTATGTTCTAGATGAAAGAGTTTGTGTACTCAAGTTGGAGATCGTGGAGATGACTTCCTTATTGAAAAAGGAAGAGATGACTCCCAGGTTGGGAGGGAGAACTAATGTATTATTGATTGATGGACAGACATTTTTCAGTTCGAAAAATGGTCCAGGATGAGTATATTCTTTCCAGTTCAGAAAGTGGATTGAAATTTATGATGTACAGACATTTTCCAATTTGGAAAATGGTCTAGATTGATGATGTACCATAGACATCGACTTCCCATTGTGGTTAACATGCAGAGTGGTCTAGGGCAGTCTCTCTTCTTGAGGGTTACTCAAGAAGATTGGCCTGCCTCGCCGGACAACGATTTCTCATTGTGGTTAACATGAGGAATGGTCCATTTTGGTGGTTGGTGCAGGACATACATTTCCTCTTGTGGTTAACATGGGAAATGGTCCGGACAGTCATTCCTTAGGGAAGATTCATTCTCTCCAGGTTGCACTTTGTTTAGTGTTAGAGGAATAGCCCAGGGTGGGGAATGGTCTAGGTTCAACAATCAGGGACATACATTCCTTAGGGTAGACTCATTCTCTCCAGATTACACTTTGTTTAGTGTCGGAGGAATGTCTCGGGGTGGGGAATGGTCCAGGCTCATAAATCAATACAATTATTCTTCCTTGCTTGAGAAGAATAGTCCAGATATCTCATCATTGATGTTTTACCTTCTGATGGTAGATGCTCTTCCAAGATCTCACAGATGTGAGTGGAAGAATGGCCCAGATGATTCAGTTTATATCATAACATTGTTTCTATGCAGGTTGATATCAGATGATTGTTATGAAGACCGTATGTTTCTAGACAATAGATGTATACTACTATGGTGGATGTGTTCCACTGTTTGATCAAGTATCTGTGTGGTACTTGGTGTGGTATTTTACCATTGGATGGTAGTTTTGTACTACTATGGATAGACACAATTGTGTTCAATTGAATGATATTGTTCCAATTGCCTTGAAGACTATTAATAGTGTTGAAAATAATTATCATCCAGATGAATGATGAACAAAGATTTCCCAGACAGAGAATGGTTCAGAACATTTACTCTTCTAGATTAGAAGAATGGTTCTTGTATCACTCTGTGGAGTGAGTATCATGTCTGATTACTCATATAGAGTATGGTTCCAAGAGATGATACAACTTATGACACTGATAGTGCTCATGACATAGTCATGAGACAGTCTATACAACTATATTGATGCTACCGGGTGAATGGTATGTTTGTGCTCAAGACCATTACCTGTAATACCTCCCTATCTAGGAGGGAGTGTTGATATTATGGTAGCTGCGGGAGGTATTTACCTCCACATGTAAACCTGATGAGAATAGGATATTCTAGGAAGCAAGAAGAAACCCTAATAAGTTGACTAATAACCCTAGAAGACTTGTCGACTCAAGAAGATAACTTGTATTAGGTTATTAGCCTCCAAGAGAAGAAGTGGGCCAGAAGAAATAAGATATACTGAACAGACTGGTACCCAGAATGAGAAGTCAACCCAGGCAGTTAGCCAAAATTACTATAAATATAGGAGGCCAGTCTTCATTCTGGCAGGCAGTCTCAAAATTGCAGAGCAACACTTGTGCGCACTATAGTGCCCATTTTTGTGCGTAGGTTTGGAGGAGAGCTGCCATTGCAGCTGTTGCAGCTAGCAGGTCATGTTTGGCTTGGAATATCTCTTGGTTAGGGTTTGGCCTATATGATTAGCTCTTGTTGGTGTGCTCTTGGGGAAAGGTGTGCTACCCTTTGTTTGGCTATCTAGCCTAGGGTTTGCTTCTAGAGTGATTCTCTGTCAAGGTTAAGGTGCTCGGAGGGTGGCTTCGGCCTATGGTTGGGTGAAAATAGTGATATTGTCAATGGTAAAATGAGCACATCCATTATATTCTAACATGGAGAAGATTCAAAATATTCCTCGACAACGACGCCAAAATGCTATAATGCACATTGTAGGTTGGGAAAATCCTGACCCAACCACAAAACAAGTTCTACAACTTGGTAACCCTACACCCAATGTCACCTCAATGTAGGTCCCACACTTCAAGGGTGACTATGCCACTCTAGGGAGGTGATCTTGATGACCCTAGGGGGATGGAGATGGAGATGGAGATAAGAGGAAGTGAATCCCCTAGAGGTAAATTCTAAGTGGGATGAAATTTGGGAAGATATTCCTTGCAAGTCAAGTAATTTCTTCCCCATGGGTATAGTACTTATCCGGATGATTGTACCTGCCCGAGACACAAGAAAAGACACGTTGCAATGATATATGTTAGTTGGATCATAAAGTTAAGATTGATGTCCCCAATTTGCATCAATAGATAACAATTAATATCAGCAATTAAATGGTACTATAGGATGCTCAATAAATGATAGAGATCAAGTAGAAAATACAAGAGAAAGACTAGTAAATGACTAGCTAAACTCAAGATGAAAATCCAATATTCTAGCACAAAAAGATAAGGCTGTTGTAAACACTTGTATGCAGAAAATTATATCATACTTATGGCTGTAACATTCAATGTATTACATAAATAAAATCATCCACTAAAATCCCTTCAAACGTTTCCAAAAAGTACGCTAGACCAAGGAGAGTAAGTGTGCAAACTTTGAGCAAAATCCAATGGTTGATAAGAGAGTTATTCAAGAAAATGAGTTAGGGTTTATACAACCCTAATGGATGAAGATGCAATTTTGTAACAACAAAAAGAAGTATCCCCTTGATGGGGAAACCCTAGTGGCTATGAGGTTCCCAAGGAACAAGGAATTCAATCCACTTTGCAAGAAGTAGAAATGATCGAAAATCATGTTTCCAAATGCAATATTTTATTTGTCCAATGAAATAATAAATGACTAGTTCCTTTACTTTTGGGTTAATGGGGTTATGAAAACAAATATCTAGAGAAGCTACCTCCTTGGGGGTGTAATCCCTTTTACTTCTCAAGGCAGGTTTCTCTAGCTAGGGTTTATGGTAAGAGGGTGTATGCCCTTATACTTATCTTAGAAAACCCTTGTTAAAGCATTAAGATGAAGCATAAAGTGATGAAGAGTATGGTGGGGGTTATGCCCTTATACTTCCCACCTAGTTCCTAGCACAATAACCTTGACTTGAAACAAATGATAGAATGAAAGTAAAAACCATACCAATTCAAGGGAAAATGCCAATATATTCCACCACAATGGAAAGAGATAAGCTTTCCAAGGCTAGCACATCACTTCCTCCATCAACCATTCATAAATATAGCCATAAAAATGTGCACAAGAGATAAAAGAGCCAAGTATAGCGGAAATTTTAGACCAATTCCTCTCACAACGAGGGAGAGTTATGTTTAAAATGAGATCTTATGATCTCTTATTTATACAGATGTCAATAAGGTGACTTGTCCACATTTTAATGGGTAAAACACAATATTAGGGGTCAACAACCCTAATATTTCCCCCTTTACAAGGAAATTCATTTAAAATCCATTTTTTCGCATGAGAAAACCCTAACTTTAGAAGGACGTCACCCCTTTAGGGGACGTTTTTCCACTTTGAGGAAGTCGTTTGTGTTGGAGAAGCATAGGTAGGCCTCCAAAGGCCACATGTCAAGCATATATATTATCTCATCATGGTTAAGACCCTCTTCTCCTCAAAACTTCCAAGTGTAAATGAGTGGCACCTCACCACCAAGCCCTAACCCCCCTAGGTGATGTCATGTCTCTAGAAGTGACATTTTGATGCTCCTAGGAAAAATGTTTGGCATGTGGGGGCTAGGATATGTCATCCAACTCATCATTAAGGCCTTCCAAGTTTGATATTTCCCGTCCGGCATGCGGGCCCTTGGCATCCAACCTGTGGGTTTGTAGCCCCATGGAAGCCCAAGCTAGGCTTGTTCTCCCAAAATTGTCCACCAACTAGGTCTTGCAAAGAAAAATGAGCACACCATCCAAGGATCTCAAGTCATAACATCATGATAAGTGAATCCAGTCAATAAATAAGCCATCTAAGCATGTGCATCAAAGATCTTTATATCAAACAATTAAATGCTCAAAGACACTATGTGACTTGTCAAGCTTGAATATGGGAGGGTTGACGAGGTGTCCTAATGGGTAGGTCTTGTCCTAGGTAAAGGAGAGTTTCCAAGAGATCCCTCTCTAAGCCATGTAAAGTGGATGAAGTGGTTGGGGTCAAGATTCAATGGGCATAGGGCCCATGACATACAAGGGGTCGTAGTGTCTCATTCATGGGTGCCTTTGTAGAGGGTGTGTGGTACCTTCGCCCGCAATGCACTTTTTCCAAGCCCATCAATTTCCTTTTATATTTCTTTCTTTGTATTTTATTGTAATATAGCATAACGAGAGATTGAAGGTCCTTGCCTTAGCATGGTGACCAGATGATGACAATGTCACCCACAAAAACCTAGTGGAAATAAGAAGGATGGCTCGTGATGAGACCCCCTTTCTCTCAACCATGAAATTGAGAGCCATTACCCTAGTTTTGTGACCATATGATGGTAATTTCATACCACTAGATATTCATGGATGTGATAGGTCGGCTCGTGATGAGACCTCCTATCCTTCAACTAAACTTTTAAGCATTCTTTATTATATTGTGGGTCCCCTTTACTCAAAGATAAGTGTTTTATTGCTTTCTTGAGTGATCACTGGGTGAAGCATCCAGAAGGATTATTCAAGGCTTTTATCTTTTACCCAACATCAACCCCTTTAGGCTTTCAACCCCTTCTTCCCATAGAATGAGGGACAACCCCTTCTTGGGTCAATACACCCTAAAATCCCGAGATAAAAGGAAATGGAGGGTAATAATGATGGAAAGTGGTAAGTATGGTTGGGAACCATACAATGGCTCATTAAGGGAGTTCCTAGTAGAAAACCTATTCCCAAAGAAGACCACTTACTAGTGCACAATGTCAACCACCAAGGTGAAGCAGGTAAAAAGGCATAATGTCCAAGCATATATAATGAAATATATAGAAATATAAGATACAGCATAATCAAATGGATTAAATATTGAAATGATGCTCACCATAATACTAAATTGTACCTCATTGAGCAAGGCCCACTGCCTTCCGGAAGCCAGCTGGTGTGGTGGATGCCATCTGCAAACCTGTGACCATTTGTGGTGGTGAGTGGGTTTTCCATATGTTCAAAGTGTACTATCGGTCATGTAGTCTATCGACACTCCATATCTGCAACTTGAGGGCCTCGAGACATCATCTCCTTATTTATCCACAAAATGAGGATAACAAACTCAATACAATACCTATTTCAATTAAAATAATTTATCAGTAATTTTAAAATTTCTTTTATTATCCCATTGTTCATGTATTTATACTTGGGTAAAGGGATGCACGTTTACTTTTTGTGTCAATGATATTATTATTATTATTATTATTATTATTATTATTTGCCTAATTTTGTGTGTTTATGCTTGGGTTGGAGGTCACACATTCACTTTTCTACTTCACGGACTATTGTTGTTTTTTATGTATAACTTGTTTGAAGACAATTTTGTGTTGTTGTTGTTGTTATTTCATGTGTTTATGCTTGGGTTGGAGATCACACATTCACTTTTCTACTTCACATACTATTGCTATTTTTTATATATAACTTGTTTGAAGACAATTAAGACACTTAAGTGTTATAGTAATTAGTTATTGTGATTTGAAGTTTTTCTAGTGGTTGTGCCATTATGTTTGCAACCCCAATTTTTAAAATTTCATCCAGTGCATACTATTTTTTATTAGTAGTGAAAGAAAGTTATTATTATTAAAGTTGGATTTCTAAATAATTTTTAATGTGTTCTTTTTGTAAGATTTTTATTTATTTATTTAAAAATCTATGTGGTCAAGAGCATCTAGAATAGAGTAAGGACATACCTACACTTGGATTCCCAATGAGATTTGGTCCAAATATACAACTTTAAAACATTTATCTCTATAATCAAAACATATAGACTATCAACTATATATATAACCTTAAATCAAAGCTATTAATTATTACCATAATAGGGAGAAGTATATATTGAGCCTCAAAAAATTCATTTAATCGAACAGATCCATTATGGGTTAGATGATCTGGCACTTCCTCCACTAATCTACACAATAGTAATCCCTTGGTGGAAAACCTTCAACACAAATACTCTTCAACATGTTAAGAACCTTATCTTCAAATTACATACACAGGTTTTCATTGTACTCCTCTTGGTACTTCAAATACTCAAATAACCCCACCAAAAATTCATAAATCTTCTCTTTGGTGACCCATCAGTTACTCTTATGTGTCTATATCTTTAGATTGGATGAATTGACTTCTTGGAAAAGATGTAGGAGTTTGTGCTTGGCCAAGAAATTTGAAAACTTGTGTTGAGTGTTGAAGGGGTATTTTGAAAGCTCCTCTTTCTTCTTGGGCCAACCTCTTGTCGTCTTCCCTTTTTATTCCATTCCATAAACTTCACTAGCACATTCTATTATAGATCGTTGAGAAATGAAAGCACGAAGCTTTTTAGAACTGAGTGTTTTACAAAAGTAAAATAGATGACATATGCACGGGGGCTTCACCTTGTGGAGCAATATCTTATCATGTTCATTCATAAAGGGGGTTTTTTAATTGAGAAAAATAAATTCAATATATTGTAGGTATTGGGGGGATGTGGGGTATCAAGGGGTTTATAGGTATTGGGGGGTATAAAAAGGGGTATCTAGTAAAAGTAGGGGTTTCTTTTATTGGAAATATGTATTGGGAAGGGGGTTAACAAAAGGATTTTGGGAGATATTTATCAATATCTAGTGAAATTAGGGTTATTCTTTAATATCTCATGAACAAAGGTGTTATGTCACAGGTTTATTGAGTGAATACCCCATGGGAATCTGTTAGATACGCGTTTCTACTTTGAATGTGAGATGTTGGCATATGGGGTGGTAGGTTACCTTCACCACCCTCAACATTGATGATTGCATGAAATTCCTTCTTCCACTCGAGATATTGAATTGGGAAGGGGGAAACCATAATTACAATATAAGACTCCCTAATCTCATTTATTAAGGATTTGATGGGATGAGAAGGAAAGGGAAATCCCCATATTCTTATATTCCTTAAAATAAATTATTTCCATTCGAGTTCCCCTATAGTTGGGTCTTCTAGGGTCATTGAAAGGGATACCCTATACACAATAGTCTAATTAGGAAACTAATTTTCTATTAGGTTAATGGATCTTCTTATATGTACAAATTTATATTCCTTGAAGCGATGTAGAAGCAACTTAGTTCATATTTAATCATATTTCCTTTACTTATCATTTCCTAGTTAAGGGCCTTTGTCATTCCCATTGCCAAAGCTTCATAGTTCACTTGATTGTTTGTTTTTTGATTAAGAATCTTAGGATCATAAAGAATTTGTGATAATTTTGACTTCTAGAAATCTTGCCCATAGAAATCCATCATTTTGTTTAGATGTCCCATTGAAATTAATCTTGACCCATCCCTCATGGGAATGGAACTATACCTATTTGTAGTTCACATTGCCTAACCTACCTAACCTTTTCTATCAATGGGGGAGTGTATGAGGAATATTTCCATATACCGAATGGAGGCTAATTCTGAAGAACTTGTATTGGAGACATCCACATTCTTACATCTAGCCTTCACCATTTCCAAATTGTCCCTCTTATTTTTTCCTAAGTTGGTTCTTTGACTGAAACCTTTCCTTCAAATATTTTGTTGTTCACAACTTTTCATAAGACCTAGAGGATAAATCTCAAAGATTCCATCCGAACCATCTTTAGATTATAAGTTTTCCATGAATACTTTGATGATTTTTATCATCTCAAATAAAATTGAGATCGAAGGAGAATGTCAACTAATGGTACTCCATAGGTTCTAGCGTTGCTTTACATAATCATAACCGATGAGAATATGATCCACATCTTTCATACTTGATCCACTATACCAATATGGAATTGCAAGTTGGTTCTAAATTGGACAAAACCTTTTCTTCAATGATCTTATTGTTCCCAGATTTCCATATGAACCCAAGGATAAATCTCAAAGATACAATCCAAACCATCTTTAGAATGTTTTCTTTCCATGAAAATTTTGGCCATTACTTATTAATTCCTCAATTAAAACTAAGACCAGAGGATAATTTTCACTAGAGGTGCTCCATATTGCTTTCACTGACATCATCATTTCTACAAAATTAGTTAACCCAAACATGAGTCCACAATCATAACATTTAAAATCATAGTTATCACTCTCAAAAAGTAGTTAGCCAGATTTAGCCGTCAAAGTCAAATCTACTATGGGAGCATCACTTCCCTCTTTCATACTTAGTCATAAGCAACTCTCTTACATATCAATAGAAGAACTGTATTCCCCATGGCTACTAGACTTTATCGTCTTCTCACAACATGCAAGTTTTCAAGCTAAAGGTTTTACTTTGACCTATAGAAGCTTGTATCAACATCCAAATTACACAATCCAACACTATACACTCCTAAAACAATATCCCTCAACATCATTCAAATTTCCCAATTCACTAAGAAAAATCCTCAAGATAGAGAGTTTACCAAGCTCTTTTAAGAGTTAGGAATTGGCCACTTCATAACGAAAAGAAACCTCCAATGTGAACATAAGTAAAAGACACAATAGCACAAAAACTAATCGACATGAATAACTTCATATCAATGAACATGCTAATATGTCCCATGAACACCATCAAACTCAATAAATCAAAAGCATATAAAGCCCACATATTTCATTCAACATGCAATTCCAACTCTTTTATTTAAACATCAAGATTAAGGTACACTAGGGCATCCATTCTTGGTTGGATTCATACATTGATCCATCATTCAACTTGACTTTCAAGTGAACATAATTCCATCAACAATATTAGCTTATTGATGTTCATGGAATTTCATGAACATAGATTCTTTAACACAAACACAAAGACTTGCTTAAATCAAGAAACACACATTTTTTATTCATTCTACGACATTAAGTCCATACAAAAAAACATCTTTTAGGCTTTCAATGTTATAATTGTTTCCACAACAATACAACACGTGCAAAAATATGAACTACTTTCATCCATAGCATACATTTTTCACATCAATATATACACACACTAAGTCAATATATAAACACACTAAGTCATTAAAGAAGACATCCATATCAAATCATAGGTTTATTTGGATCAAATATAAACCCTTAAAGATGGTTATTTTAATCATATCATCAAGTTTTTGTCAACATCTTTATCCATTATACAAATCATTTACTATTTTTTTCTTTAACCAACCAAAGTATACCATTGTGTAGCATCCTTGCTACCTCATCTCAATCCAATGAACAGACAAGGCCAAAATCAAACAAATCACCAATACAAGTTTAATTATAGAGGAATCATAAGGCATCCACTCTCATTCATAAAAAAATACATTCAATCTCTAGCTCCTATTCAAATTCCCAAGCATCACTTCTAATTTCCTATGCATAATCAACAATTCCTAGTTAATAGGGATCCCACAAACACCCCAACTTTTCATCAACAATCCATATTAACAACAATAATTTGGAGAATCATGGTTAACATACCAAAACACAAGCATTCAATTAATGACATCCCAAACTCAATGCCATGCTTCTAAAGTAGATGTAACTTCCACTAGATCTCATCATCAAGTTATCAAAACTACAACCAAGAGTAATATCGCAGGTCATATATATTTGTAAAAGTCATCTCCAAAGGATTATACCCTTTTCTCATGAATAACAAGTGAACATTAACGGTGTTCTTAACTATTAGTCTTATCTAGCTCAACATACACAATGTTACCTTGCAATCATACCTTAAGTTGGATTGGAACTTATGTAAAGGATTAACACTATCCTTTGGACATGATTTGGTCAGCAAAATCATTTTACTCTTCCCACCTGATTGAGACATTATTGAAAATATGTAGGGAATAACCAAGGCTAGAGGAATCCTCTTATACTTCCCAAAGTAAAAAAAACATTATTTCCCATGTTGGATATTAAATTACTAAGTCATAATGCACCAATCCACACCAAATATATCGATTTGCATACACAAAATGCACTCAAAAAGAGTTATTTACAACTACAAGAGTTAAATCCTAGGCTATATGAGAAACTAATTAAATGCACATGTTTCTATAATAAATCTAAAGGTTTTTATTCAACAATCACTTAAATTAACAAAAATTTCTAGAGGTTCCATGCAATCATTCCTTTCCATTAAGAAAAAACATATTGAAAAATGTATAGGTATTAAGGTGCACACATGTCATTCACTGGGAATCCTATTGACATTCCATCCTAGAATTTAGGTAGCTTCTATACTTACACATCATCACAATTTAGGCACATGAGAAAGAGATCCATTTCTAAGAGGAAAAAGAAAAGATAGAACGACATTCATTCTTCATGGCCATACCACAATGGCCTTAACATAATAGTCCTACTAATAGCTATATACAAAATCTAACATACAGTGTTCAAGCTACTAGTGATCCAAAAATGAAGAAGACTTGAAAAACTTGAATAATTATTGCAAGTGAAATGTTATGTGTTTAAAGCAACAAGATCAATTTGCAACACATAAATTAAGGATTACTTATGCGAAATACA
>JZKD02S0189388.1:36128-67137 GCA_000966675.3 Picea glauca | reverse complement strand
CAAAGTATTTCAGCTATCACTATGTTCTAACTTCATACTTTGGGGGGCTCTATGTTACACATTATTTTCGTCATCCCTATGACCGTTAATGATGTAAACCTATATGTTTCCTTCAGAGGGGTCAGTGGCTTGAGTTCTTGAAGAAAGAAGGGAGAAGAACTTTTCCTGAGAAAATAAGTTGCATTTTCCTTTGTAAAAACCCTATTAAAGAGGATTTTCATAGGTTTCTATATAGGCAGGGTGCAAAAATGTCTGATTTTCACAGGATGCACCATAACTAGGTCGTGAAGTGTTCGCAGGTTTCTATATAGGCAGGGTGTGAAAATGCTCACATGTGGGAAAAACGAGCATCTTCTCGATGATTCTAGAAGGAGAAACTTCCATGGTGAGGTGGCATCCGAATGGTTTTGATCTTACTCGCTTTCATGATTTAGTGGGATCATCCTAACCTCCCCACCTTATCCTCTTCAACTTATAAAAGGAGAGGAGATCTCATGGAGAAAGTTAGCTTTTGGGATTAGCTTGGATTGGATTGAGCTTTGGAGATTGTTAGCTTGGCTAGATGAGCCATTTTGTCAAGATAGATTGTGAATATTATCAGATCTATGCTCTCAGAATTCTTGGAGTGGAAGTGTGTGGGTAACGAAGGACAGTTGGAAGGGACCTTACGACATCAAGGCCATGGTTGTAATGTCTCTTTCACATTTAATATAATATAGTAATATGATTCTTTCCTATAAATCTTGTTGTGTTTTATTGTATGATTCCTTGATCACATACATAGGTTTATATTGAGTTTATGCTATTACTGTCACTTTGGTTGGTTGCGTTCTTTTGCAAGATCATCATTGTATGAGTGTTGGAACGGAGCTAGGATGGCAATGGCGAGAGGAAGCGACGTTTAAACGGTATGTCACCTATCCCTCTTTAGTTAGTAAATTCAATATTTAAAACTTAAGGAAAACGTCATGTTCTGGTGTGTTTTGTTCTAGATCTAGGTGGATATAGGGAGATCAGTTAGTCTCTGCACCTACCGATTTGTCCTATAACAGTTATGTTTCATTTCTTCATTTCACATGAGAGAATATGAAGAAAAGGTGGTTCTACAAGATAATGAAATATAAGTAGCCATGAATGTGGGGAAACACAAAAAGTATTGCAACAAAGTAACCCTCTTTTCCCTCTTCATTAATTCATTTCTTTCCATTGTTAATATTATTTTTGTTATATTCCCTTTCTTACTATTGTTCCTAATTTCTTAGTTGGTTTTACTTGTTTTTTTTGTTAGTTTAAGGGTTTTGCCTCTTTTACAAGTTAATGGTAGTTTTTTTTAGGGTTTTACACCCAGTGATGTGGCTAGAAAATAAAGGGAAAGTTTGATGAGGTAAATGGTATATTTTTATGCAACATGGGTGCATATCCATAGGGGTTTTCGCCTCCCTTTATTTGCAGGTTCATGAGGTTTCTCTACATGGCATGGTGTTCTTCTTTAGTAACTTTGGAGAATTGGTGCTCCTCGTATGTAGAAAGCATCAATGCTTCTCTTTGGTATGGGTGCACTAGTGCTCCTTGTAGATATTGGTGCTCCTAACATACTGAAGAATAGAGGTGGGAAAAACCTCAAGACAACTCTTAAAAAGAGGGAAAAGAGAGAGTTTGTTTCATTTTTCATTCCACATGAGAGAAGAGAAAAAGGAGGTAGTTTTATAAGAGAATGCAATATAAATTTACAATAATGCAAGGAAAGACAAAGAGTATTGTAGCCAAGCAACCATGTTTTCCCTCTATTGTTTCATATCTTCCCATTATTGATTTTATTTTTGTTATTTCCATTTCTCGCTATTGTTCTTAATTTCTTCGTTGGTTTTTCTACAAAATAAAATTGCTAGTTTGAGGGTTTTGCCTCTATTTTACAAGTTAGTGGTGGATTTATTTTAGGGTTTTATATTAACATATATGGATAGAAAATGGAGGGGGATTTTAACCAATAAAGTAGTACATTTTTGTGCAACATGGGTGCTTATCTATAGGGATTTTCACCTCCCTTTATTTGTAGGTTCATGAGGTTTCTCTGAGTGGCACATTGTTTTTACCTAGTGATCTTGGAGCATCGATGCTCCTCTTAGGTATGGGTGCATTGGCTTATATTTGGTATTGAAGCATCAAAGTTCCTCTTAGGTATGGGCACATTGGAAGCACCGATGCTCTTGATACATTGAAGCAGTAAATAATAATTTGTATTTTTTTATCTTATTAAAATACGTGGAAAAAATACAATACGACTTTCAAAAAGAGGGAAAAGAGAGGGTTTGTTTCATTTCCACATTTCACATGAGAGAAGAGGAAGATGAGTTTCTTATATAGGAAGATGAAATACAAATAACCATGAATACAGAGAAAATTATTATTGCAACAAGGTGACCCTTTTTCTCCCTCTTCATTATTTATTTTGCCCCCATTATTAATTGTACTTCTATTATTTCCCATTTCTCAATATTGTTTCTTATTTATTAGTTAGTTTTTCTATTTTTTTTATTGGTTTGATAGTTCTACCTTTATTTTACAAGTTAGTGGTGGATTTGTTTTAGGGTTTTACATCAATAAATATGGCTAGCAAATGAGGGGCAAGATCAACCAAGAAAGGGCACATTTTTTTGTAGCATGGTGCATGTACAAAGGGTTTTAACCTCCTTTTATTTCCAAGTTCATGAAGTTTCTCTAGTCTATGGGGTGATCTTCTTAGTGTTCTTGGAGCACCAATGCTTTCTTAGGGTCCTAACCTCCCTAAGCCCTCAAGTAGATAGAATAATATGTTTTTTATGTAATAAAGTTCGACATCATTAAATAAGACCTATGTAATAATGTGAACATGTCTAATGTAAGAATGCTTAATATAAGGTTTTGATTCTAGAAAGATCTTCCTCTATAATGTTCTCTAGAAGATTAAAATAATACAAAAAGGAGTAGAAAGCATGGAGATTTTTTTTCTTGAGAATCATTTTGTACTTGAGCTCTACTCTGCAAGAGGTTTCCCCCTCGAAGAGGCAAGTGAACTTGGCTATCGATATAATAAAGGTATGATTTATTGAATCAATAGTGTCATTGCACTCTATATTTTTCTCTTTATGTTGATAATTGTTATAGCATTTCCTTTTATGCTCTGCATAATACCATTTTGTACCTTACAAATGGTATTAGAGCACTTTCCTCTGTAGAATGTTTATACAAATTTTTCTAGGCTTGATACATGTACTGCCAATATATTTAAAGCACAGTGATATGTGGTTTGGTGGCTACAACTATGGTTGGGGAGGACTACACATAGGAAATACAAACGATTTCACTGGTTACTCAAAACACATTGTTTCACCTAGTTGGAAACCTTTGTAACCCATGGTGGTACCCCTTCGAGTAGTACCACATTATACAACACTTGTACAAAGCCATTCACTCTCACATACCCTCAGGTATATAGGGATTCTCGTAGGTCTTATGAAACCAACTATAGATCAACTAATTGGTTGCTTGACTGTTATAGTGGCACCGAGAACATAACTTGAGAAGATTAGTCTTGCATACCTAGGTAATCAAGTAGTACAACTAAGGGTATGGTTGAGCCTCCTTAGTTGGTGCCCTGAGATATTGGGTCAAGTACTATTATTGGACCCCGCCAGTATATAAGATAGTTATAGCACATGGAAAAACATTGTCCGCGGGAGCCCTCAAAACCCTAACCCTTGCTACTAGAATCACACATAATAGAACAAAGGGGAATTTTTGCAGCGCAACCTTGCCTCCTGCATCCAGGTTGCGAAATTACTACACAATTTTAACTATTAAAAATTTGGGCATTTTGCCACTACAATATTATTCAAACCAAAGTATAACTCCGCATAAATTTTTAAAAAAGTATAGTGGTACCACCGACACCCTTAGTTGGGACCTATTCCATTGGATTCCTCTCTTCACACTGATCAAAGTGGTACCCCTCACTTATAAGCCTTTGTTTTTTGTGGACCCACCCACCCTTCTCGACACCCTTATTTGGGACCTATTTTCCATTGGCTTCCTCTCTTTGTACTGATCACAGTGGTACCCCTCACCCATAACACCTTTCTATGCAGACCCACCAACCCACTCAAATGGCTCACACCCGTAACCAAGAATTTGACAACCGCATCATTGCCTTGCAAAATGACAACACCCAAAACAAGGCTGATATAAAGAACATAAATTGTGAAGTTCCTTTCGTCAATTCCAAAGTTGACACCCTCACTGCCCGATTTGACTCCCTTTCTATCAACATGAAAAATGACTTCACACAGATCAAACACTGGATGAGCCAATTCCAGGGCCCTACCTCCTCTAACCACCCTTCACACCCCAAAGGTGTTGACTCCTCCCATACCATGGCCTTTCATTCCAACCCCTTTCATTGTGAACTATGTCTTCCCAAAATTGAGGTGAATAAATTTGATGGCTCGGATCCCACGGGTTGGGTCACTCAAATGGAACATTATTTCTCCTTGCATGGAATTACCAATGATTTAACTAAAATTCATATCGAAAACCTTTATTTGGATCTTAAACGCTAGCAATGGTGAAATGGCATAAAAATCCATATCGAGGGTGTATTGATTAGACCGATTTTGTTGCATACCTTTATGAATTCTTTGACACCGACACACATCATTTGAGTCTTTTGACCGAGATTAGATAGTTTGGTACAATGAAATAATATATTGTCTCTTTTAATCAATTGGATTTCCGAACGGACAACATGTTCAACACCTTCTTCACGGAATGCTTTATCATTGGCTTGAAGGATGACATTTGAGCCCATGTCCTAATCGCTCGCCCCCACACTTGGATTGAAGCTACTCACCACACCCAGGAACCACAACATGTATTCCCTTCCCAAAATAGAAAACTATCATTTATTCCTTGCTCCCGACCCACAAGTCCCACCCCTCCTTCTACTCCTTTCAAGGTCCACAAATTAACTGGGGCGGAAATGGTTGAACACCAACTTAAGGGTATTTGCTATAACTATGATGAAAAATAATTTTGGGGGCATAAGTGTAAGGAGAAAAATATTTTTATGGCCATTTCTGAAGAGGATGTCAATGTTTTCCATGTTGAAGATCTACCCCAAGAAAATCATCATACACAGCCCTCCGATCCACCCAAAGTTGAACCACTTGTTTTATTGAATTCCCTGACTAGTATCTCTGCTCCCCAAATTCTTAAGTTAATTGGTTACATCAAGCATAGGAAATTCATTATCCTAGTCGACAATGGTAGCACCCATAATTTTATTCATTGCCACATTTCCCAAGAGACCATGTGCTATATCCATGCAATCAACAATTTTCATATCATGATTGATAATAGAGGTTCCATGAAATGTGTGGGACATTCTGAAAATGTGTGTCTACAAATTGGTTAGTACCACCTGAAATCTAATATTTTTTTCTATTTACATGGGTTGTTGCAACATTGTGCTCAGTGTTTGAATGGTTACACACACTAGGCCCCATCACCATGGATTTTAAGGAATTAACCATGAAATTCCAATAGGATGGACATTAGTATATGTTTCAAGGCATCACAACAGGATCCCCATAGATCATCAATTCCCACCGAATGGAAAAACTACTCAAAAAAATGTCATTCTAGCATTATTGATCAACTTCATACCATTCAAGCAGTTGAGACCCCCTCACCTACTATTCATCCTGACATCCAGTCTCTCATTGCCAAACACCAATTTGATTTTGACAATCCACAAGGACTTCCCCCTTTCTGTGGAGCCCATGATCATTCCATTCCTCTTGTCCTTGGTAGTCTACCTCCCAATGTTCATCCTTATCCTCACACATTTTCCCAAAAGAATGAAATTGAGAAAATTGTTCAGGGATTTCTAGTAGTGGGTGTTATTCGTCCTAGTACCGGTCCTTATTCTTCTCATGTCATTATGGTACTCAAGAAAGAAGGAACATGATGCATATGTCCTGATTTTCACGCCCTCAACAAAATTACCATCAAAGATAAATTCCCCATTCCTGTCATTGATGACCATTTAGATGAATTGAATAGTGCTCAATACTTTACCAAACTTGATCTACATTCTGGCTACCACTAGATACATATGAAAGAGGATGGTATTCCCAAAACTTCCTTTCGAACTCATGGTTCTTGGTCATGCCCTTTGGCCTATGTAATACACCGTCCACCTTTCAAAGATTCATGAATTATGTCTTTCGCACTTTGCTCCGTCATTTTGTCTTAGTTTTATTTGATGCTATCATCATCTATAGTAAAACTTGGCAAGCACATACGGCCCATGTGGATCAAGTCTTACACTTACTGTCTCAACACAAACTCTTTCTCAAATAGTCTAAATGTGCTTTTGGAGTTTCTGAAGTTGAGTACCCGGGCCATATTGTTGGAAAGGATGGTGTTTGTGTGGATCCTAAGAAAATAGAAGCTATGAAGGATTGGCCACATCCTAAAACTCTTAAAATTTAAGAGGTTTCCTAGGTTTAATGGGATATTATCACAAGTTTGTTTAGAATTATAGAAAAATTGCAACTCCCCTCATTGCTCTCCTTAAAAATAATGCTTTCAATTGGACCCCAGCAACTGTTCAATCCTTCCAAGCCTTGAAAGAGGCTATGTGCATGACTCATGTTCTGACATTGCTCGACTTCACCAAGAATTTTGTTCCAGAATGTGATGCTTTTGGGAAATGCATTGGGGCAGTTCTCATGCAAGATGGAAGACCTTTGGCTTTCACTAACAATGGATCTCTGGCATCCTTACTTACCTGGGAAGTGCTTCCAAATTAAAACAGATCATCACCCCAAATATTTCTTGGAACAACGAATTTCATCCCCGAAGCAACATAAGTGGTTGACCAAATTTTTTGGTTATTATTATGAGATCATTTACAATAAAGGAAGAGAAAATGTGGTTTTTGATGCCCTTTCATGAAAATATGAAAAAGAAGGGTCCCTCTTCTCACTTTCCTTCATTGTATCAGATTGGTTAAAGGTATTTCACCAGGAATGGTTCCAATGTCCCAAATTGTCTCACCTAATCCAACAATTACAACAAGATCCTTGGGCATCTTTGGGATACTCTTGGCATAATGAGGAGCTTTTTTTATAAAGGTTTCATGTATTTGAGAAAAAAATCTCATCTTAAATCCACTATGCTCTCTGAAATTCATGCGTCACCAACAACAGAGCATTCAAATTTTCACAAAACATATGAAAGGATCAAACGTTCTTTTTTCTGGGAAGGCCTAAAATAGGACATCCACACTTTTGTGGTTGAATGTGATACTTGTCAATGCAATAAGGGTGAAACAATCAAAATTTCAAGAAAACTCCAACCCCTCCCTATTCCATATACTATATGGATGGGTATTTCTATGGACTTCATTGTCGGATATTCATGAATATGGGATCATGGCAATAAATCTGTCATCATGGTTGTTTCAAGGACTTTGACAATCCTTAGATACTACAACGATAGTGGTAAGTTTTTATGTTTTTTTTTTTTTTCACTCACCTGCCGACTTCACTGGTGTAGGATTAGATCATATTGGATAACAAGAAGAAATATTTGAGATTTGATCATACACAAGGCATTGTTCCAAGCCTTGGTGAATGTGGACATCTATTCCATAACACAAGGGTGGATCACTCCCTAACAACATCCCTTACAAACTCCATTATAGAAGGATCATGATTGATCAATATGTTGAATACATATAATGGGTGTAGCATAATATGTCCCTAGTGGGCTAGTTATTTCACATTAATAAGGGAGAAGATGAAACTATTCTCAAGTTTCAAGGCAGATTCGTCCAAGCATTACATAATATCCACCACTCATTCCAACGAAACATCCTAGTGGATTATACATTTTATTTTGATTGAAAGTTTTGTACCATCCTTTGCAATCAAAACCCAAGAAATTTAGGGGAATCTCTCTCGGCTTCCCTAAGAGTGCAAGAATTCCTTTCTACTGAAAAAGAACATAATAAAGGAAGCCTTACATCTTATCAAATTTCCAGTGGTAAAGAGAATGAAAATGACTCATGCTTAGATGATCATGAACAATGTTTGCACCACTTGAGTCATATACAAATTTGTAGGAAGATGAAGATGAGAGTTGAGTTTACAAGTGGATTCATTGGTTCCTTCCATTGATGATGATAAAATTCAAAAGGAAGAGCAACAAATCAGCCATGCTGAATTGAATCAACATGAGATTTTATCATTATCCAAGTGATGGTTCAAGAACAATTCGATGGGATATCGTTGTGATAGGGGGAGTAACTTTTAGTTCAACGTGAAGATGATCTTCCTTACAATTTTCCCACGATCCCATATTCATATTTTGTTTTTCAAGGAGAGCCTTTGACTAGTCATTTCTTAGATACGAGGATCGCTCATGATCTGGTTGAGTTGAGGATGATTGAAGTGTTTCAAGAGGAATATTTGAAGATTTTTTGCTCTTATATTTTCTTATTTATCACCAGTGAGGTACCATGTTCCAAGTTTCAACCAACAATATTCATTGATTTCTTAAGAAACAAGCACATTGATGCATATTTTTGTCTTAAGAGACTTCATGATTGGTTGCATTGGAGGATTGACTATGTTGATCTTCCTTGTATCACTAATCACTTCGTTGCATGGTTACATTGGTCATTCAAGTACATTGATTGATCATGGTAGCTTTGACAAACTTCCAGATTAAGATCTTTTCGGCTAAAAAAAAGAGGTGCATGTTTATGTTTTTATTTTGAAATGTTAGTTTTGTTGTTTTTTGGTCATAGAATAGATTACTTATTGCCTTACCTTGCTCATTTTTATTTAATTTTTCCATTGTCATGTCTTAGTTTGAAATTTTGTTGTTTTTCCTTACTTTATGCCAGCATATAGATTAGTTTCTTGCATAATAAAGTACCTCACATGTGCAGTTCTATTATTTCATTTATTTGTCATTCACTTTTTAGCTTGCAATGTGTTATTTGTTGAATTCAATACCTTGAGTATGATGTCCTCAATATAGTCGACATTCCTTGGATGCTCATGTCTAGGTTGAGATTGGATGAGGGCACCATTATTTTCACTATGTGAGTACCAGGTCTAGTAGGTGGATAGTGTTGAATAGGCAATAAAAAGAGTCTCGAGCCATATTGTTTTCTCGTCTCTTCAACTATTGGATCGAGTCATCTTTTTTAAGTTAGTCAACTCCTCATCCAACCTTAAGGATATGGTGTATTTTTGTTGTATTTCCGGATTTTTTCTTTGTGCTAAGTTTTTCATAATTTCCTTCCTCTTAGAAAACCAGTCCTTACCAACTTAGACACATTATTTGAGGGGTGATCTAGAAGCTAAAGAACCTTGATGATTGTTAGCCTCAATGACAATTGTCTCACATTCAACAAGACTAATCATCATTCAAGTTCTTGATTGGATGAGTTTGGTCAGTGTTCAACTTCATATGATTATTCACATTGATCGATAATCCTAATACCTTAGGACTCATTAGCCTCATTGGTGGGTTCCTTCAGGCCTAGAAAGTGCTTTCCTCATTGGCATCTAACCAAGTGGCTTTCTCCCATTTGTCGATTTCCGATCATTTTTCAATGGGAGGTGCATACATGATAGGTAGGTTGCAAGTAGCAATTGCAGAGGGGCATGTGTGGTTGGGTCCTCCTTTCAATGGATCAACCAAGGTACCATGTAGTTGACTCCATTTCCTAATGGACAAGAACAATGGTTTATAGGTTGTATTTCGTAGAGATTAGTTATTTACAGGTGCATAGTGTAGAGATTCTAAGATTATCGACATCCCACAAGGAGATCCCATCCCTTTGAGACACCATTGTTAACCCCCAGATTAACCTATATAATTGGAGGGTTAAGATCCAACTAACTTTCATCAAGCTAGAATTTAGTGACAAACACATCGGGGTTCATAGAGATCATAGGAATTTCAAAGGCATATTCATTAGTTTTTGGGAAAATTGTTATTTTTAGCAATCTTCATATTCTCTAGGAATCAGATTTCAAAGATCCATAGGTCAAAGGTGATCACATATTTCGGATCCCTATAAGCTCACGATTCTAATGAGATTTTTCTGAGTGATAGAAATACATTGTTATTTTTAGTAGTGAGAGTTTCAGGGCTCGTATGACGATTCTGAGCATACAATTGGATTCCTTGCAAAAAATTGAGGATGAAACTAAATTCAATTGACATGCAACATGTTTCTATTTTTAGTAGTGCCTATTTTTAGGCATGCTATAATTGGTAGTGATCTCATAGCAATTCCTTCCACTTTTAGTCTTTCTTATTCTTTAAGAGCCAAACTACTATTTTTAGCATGTCTATATTTAGCAGTGTTATTATTAACAGGTGGGAGTGCCATACTCCTAGTTTCACTTAGAAATTGAGAATTGGTGTGAATAGTGCAAATGGAAGTTTCCCAGTGTGACATGTGACAACCATTTAAAATTGGTAAATTTAGCAATTACTTAAACTATTTAAATTTGGTAAATTTAGCAGTTATTTAAAATTGGTTTCATAACGTGAGATCTATTTTCAGTGAGTGACTAGTCATTTATTTTTGGTAAAGGAGGGGGCCCTCCTTAAATCTCTCCTCTTCGCTAATTTTGGAAAAATGGGAGAATGAGAGATAACTGTTTTTGGATAAGACAACTTCTTTGATCGGTTTCCATGAAAGAGGAGAATTTATTATTGGAATAGGATCAACTCACTTGTCTTGAATTAATTCAACATCAAATGAGTTTTTTTTTTTTGTAAATAAAAAAGGGGATAATTCTTATTACTTTGTTGTTACGATACAAAAAAGACACATGTCATCATCCTGCCACTTGTTCTGCCAAATTAGTGGAAACCAGAACAGGTGGCCACCTATTATACTTCTAGCCAAAAAAGCCATCTGCCACATGCCCTGCCAATTGGAAACCAGGGCAGGTGGTTGATGTTTGTCCTTACAGTTCTATCTTAGGAAGCTAACAATAACTAACAAATGATGAAAAAACAAAACTAGACATGAATTCTGTAGAGTCCTAGTACAAAAGGTTGGACAAGAATTATGTAGAGTACCAGTATCAAAGAACAATAAACTAATCATTGGCACCTAGGGGTCTGTCGTCCAAAGCTCCAAGGAGAGTGTCGTCATTAGGTTGCAACACAAAGGGTTGTGCATAAGTTGGGAAGCATTTCTTAGCCGGTGCATTTGAGAATGCATTGAAGAGCATGTCAATCCGCTTTCTTATAAGGGTATCCCGATGAAGCTAATCCACCATGTGGCTCCTGAGATTGAAGATGAGCTCCAACTGCTCTGGGTTGAAGAGACTGGGAGGATTTGGGTTGAACTCTAGAATTACATTTAGCGGTGGAGGTGCCAAGATGGGGTGGTTCTCCTGTTCGGTTTCGGTGGCTCCTTCCTTGACCACCTCAGCCTCTTCTTCAACATTGTCGGTGTTGTCCTGGAATGAAGCGCTTGGAGCCTTGTGGAGGAATTCCTACTAGAATTATTCCTCGAATATGCATGTGGCACCTTCCATGGAAGCCTGGGTGCTTGTACTGGCTTTGTTGGTGCTGGGAAAATGTAAATCCTCTGGGACCGTGAAGAGGAGGGATTCTGGTGGAACTTGGATGGGTTCCTCCGGAAATTCCTCCTCGACGTATGCCATTGGTGGAGTTTGTGGCTTCTCCATGTGATGAGCCTTGGCAATGGACATGGCCCTTTCCATCTACTACAGGCATTTTTGCCTGGCAACATAATTGTACTAGGTAGGTCCACGCCTCGAATTACCTCTCTCCCTTGGCATGGCTAAGCCAAGAGGGATAAAAAAACACTGAATTACTGCCAGGAGAACCCACTTCGCAATAGTCCAGTTCTTAGAGCGAGCAGGGTGGCGGAGTTTGAAAGCAGAATAATGCCAGCCAGGGCCAGGCGGGAGAGATAACCCCGGGGTGGACATGATCATTGTCCTCACCCGTCTCCTGCATTTAATCCTCAGAACCGTCATTAACCAGACTCGAGGGAGTTGTCCTCCCTTCCCCTGTAGATAATAAAGTTCGCCCTCCATTCAAGATTGAGGTGAAGGGCGACGACTGGACATATTTATGGCTGGAGTCCTAGGAGGGTTGTGTGGCCTCCATTCACTACGTGGGACCCCATACAGGAAACATCAAATGAGTTATTAGTGGAATTTAAGGGGATTACATGAGATATTTATTTATGGAGAAGGTCGACCCCATTCTAGTGAGAGTTCCAGCTATATCTGTGGATTTAATGTGATTATTTACATTAGTTTACTTCATTTACAACAACCACATAACATAAACTATACTTTGCATGAGCAAGCCACCCATTTTTGGGAAACTAAACTGTTATAAAAGAAAGGCGAATGTCATTGTTTGGTTAGAGTTTTCTAGTGAGAAGTCAACCTTTTCTCTTCCGTCTTCTCTTTCTTTTCTCGCTGCCTACACTCTTTGCAAAGCATAATATTGTAATCGGTCTTGTATTTTGTCTCTATGATGCAAACAATATTTTGACTAATATAATGATAGAGTTTAGTTGTGCAGTTTCTTTACAGCTTTTTAAATTCGATGGTCCACTAGTCTTGTTTTGTGTAGTGGTGTGGGTGGACTAAATGCCTTTACTTTGATTGTATTGATCTTTTAAAGTGCACATTCATCTTCTTTCCATCTTTCATATTTAGCACCGTGAATTGGAATTCTCTTATACTATTTAATTATGAGCATTCTTATGTCCTTAATTGATTGCACACATACCAAGCACAATTATTTTATGTGTTGATATTTCATACTAATCATGCAGATTTTATAAGTGATTGGCAATGCATGATCACTAGGGAAGCCCCGTGTGACTCAAAAAACACAAGTCCAAATAGAGGAGTAATTAGCAATGTCCTTGGGCGGGCTAATCACTCATAGTTGTTGCTTAGGTTTACATGGAGTAGATTTGAGTGATAACATATATAACAACAACACACTCCCATGAGCTCTTGGACCTGTAGAATCATTGGAAACAAAGAAACAATTAGGGTGCATTATGAGAGGGAAGCATGCAAGGCACGTTCAGATGAGCAGATTACTCATCTATTCAAGGCACATGTCTGACAACCTTTTGGGATTTGTACTAATCATTAGTATCGTTGAGTAGAGTGCCTTATTCAACAATTAAGATAACATTCAAAATCAATCAAGTTTTTGAGATCATAAAAAAAATCCATTACAACGTGAAAGTAATAGTTGAAAAAATCATAAAAAATACAATAGCATAATGATGGCAGTGAACTGTGAAATAGTCAATAAGAACCATCCAATTCCAACATGCACACTAGCCTATTATTAATGATTAAGTACTTTTTAATTTAAGAAATATTTAAACCCAATGACTAATTCATTATGCAATGTTACCTGTTTTTGAAAAGAATCGATGCATGCTTATAATATAAGCATAACCTATTATTTGATACAACTTTACAAATTTGTATCAAAAGTGTTCTCATATGAAGGAATATATTATCCTTTGTGAGGAACACATTGCAAAGCATGGAAACATAATTGTCAAAGACAAAAATAATGCATAAAGTTAAAATAAGAGTGAACTACAATCTTCTCAACACATAGGAGAAATAATATCAATAATGAAAACCCAACTCTAGCATACAAACTTGCCTACATGTATAAATCATCAAATATTTGATATTTGAACTCATTTAATCTCAATCACTAAATGATTAATTGAAAAAAAAATCCACAATTCTTGTCAATGAATAAAGATCTTGGTTAAAAAATGTGTGTTGCAAACAAAATACTATCATAACAACGATCTTCAAAAATTCTCTTTATTATGTGATACAAATGGGTAAAGGTCTTGGACAACAACTCTATGCAGCAGAAGAATATCATAATAAAAAATTAGTTGTGCCTAGTTTTTATAAAAATAGTAAACTAACCTTTGTATTGCCTATGGAATTGATATATATGTATATTGGTTTCTTGGGATCGTCATACTGCAAAATTATACCATCATCAATTCAGTCACAGTTAGAACAAGTGACATTCCCAAATAGATAATTCAACTGCTAAAAAAAGGATGCTAGATCTGTAGGCAGTTTCTCTCATATAGTTCCTCTTTGAAAGGGAATAACCTGAAACAATAAAAGTTTTATCAGAAAAAACTGAGATGTGCACAAGTAACCACCTAAATACTAAAATAGCTAAAGAATGTATGACCGAACAACACAGAAATCTCTAACAATTTATTTTCTAGAAAACTTTAATACAAATTTGTAACGAATCAAACCTATTCTTTACATTTCTTAAGATTGGTCCTGCAAACATTTTGTCAATATAAATCATAGAAAACAAAAGTGACCTGTATTAGCTACTTATGGGTGGTAGGAACCAGTCACATAGTAGATTTTTGAAATCACGCTTGGTGTGGAAAAATCTTCTCACGCATGGAAGGGGATGGATTCCAAGTTAAAGGTGGCTTCATTATAAGAGCATAGACATTAATTTCCCACTACACTTGGCCACCAATTTTGGAAAACAAGTGGTGCTCGGAAAGCATACAGGATTGGAAGTTTTAGATAAATTGTACCTTGGATACCAAAAGGTCTTGTTATTAGTAGTTAGTTTTGTCTACAATCCTATCACTGAAGAACTTGACAAGGTCTTCTGCAGAATTGGTTGAGTTCACCTAGAAAGAAAAAATATCATGTAGAGCAACGTTTGAAAGAACCTACTTTTTCCAAAGACAACTACGTAGTGTTGCATGGGAGACTACCCACAACAACTTGATTAAGAAGGCAAGGGAGACTGCTTACAACAACAATTTTGAACAAGAAATCCTAAGTTCTAAGTTGTAAAGCATTTTTTTGTAAAGCATTTTTTCTATTGTTGTACAAATTGAAAATTATATCTAAAAAGTACATCAGATGAATTGAACCCATTTAAATATGTTAGATAGCATGAGGTTTACATTGAGAATTGAAAACAAATTGTAATATGTTAGATAGCATGAAGTTTGCATTGAGAATGTATCTAAAAAGTACATCAGATGAATTGAACCCATTTAAATATGTTAGATAACATGAGGTTTGCATTGAGAATTGAAAACAAATTGTAATATGTTAGATAGCATGAGGTTTGCATTGAGAATGGAAAACAAATTGTAGACTAACTCATATAAATTCATGTTTATATCGCTTAAAGTTTGTATTTAATACATATATAAGATGAGTTCAACAAACACATCTAAAACTTTGAATACACAGGTAAAAACATATCTAAAACTCATGTTTATACAATACACGGTTTGTATAGAATCTGAATTTAAATAATACATTAGATGAATTGAACTCATCTAAACCCAGGTCTACACACCTTAGGATTGCACTAAATTTAAATAGCATATTAAATGAATTAAGAAATGTATCTAAACAATATATTATATCACCTAGATATAGAAACCCCTACCTATCAATCTAAACACAAGTTTACACATATTGTAGAGGTTTGTTAAATTAGCTCGAGGTTTGCTAAATTAAAAAACTCAGAAAGTAATATAAACAACTTACAACATGTATCAAACTTGGGTTTAAATGGATTTGTGCTAGTACTTGTTGTGGATGTTTTCACAAATAAGTGAGTACCGAAGTGTGTCGGTTGGTTGTATCCAAAAAAATATTGTGGCATAAGTGCTATCACTATGTGGTTTATGAATGGCTAACAAATTGGTTGCAAGTTGATTCAATTTTATGGGCATCTTAAAACTCATCAATTTTATTTAATAACATTCTACAACATAAATTGTAAATTTATGCTCTTCTTCCATATTTAAGAAAAAAGATAGGAGATACCAAGAGACAAATAAATTTATAGGAAACATAACTTTTCATCAAATTTTAGTGGATAAATAGTTGCAACATATTCAACAACATTCCCATCTTTTACCAAGGTCTTCACATTATAGACATAATCATTTACATAGAATTTAGATGATTACATTCACTGCATATATCTATGCACATATAAGAATAAGCATGTGAAAAGCTAGTTTGATGCCTTGTTCACTATTCTCGGAGGAACTTGAAAATTACTACAAACTCAGTTGTAACAAAAGTTAGACATTATTTTATAGGGGTAAGAATTCAATCAACACTTACCTTTTATGATTTATTGTAGGTTTGTTGCAAACAAACAAAGTGATCATTATTATATTTATGGGTCAAATTTAAAGTACGTATCACTTTCACCATAGTTTAGACAATTCGAAATCTTGCAAGGGCATGGTGGGCATATTAGTAATTGTATAAAGTGAAGAAGGCCATTGTGGGAAAAAATAATAGGCCACAGTGTAAAAAACCATACTATAATCTTTACCCTCAAAGTATCAACATGTGTTATTCACAATGACTTCTTGTAAGCATTGACATCCATGGCCTATAGAGATGTGTATTGTTTGAGAATAACCCCATTTTATTTTGATATTTTCACTTCGTTCATCCAAAATTCCTAAAATTCATCTTAACCTTAAGGATAAATTAGTCCAGGTGCAAACCTTTAGTTGTATTTTTTTTTTTTTTCATTTTTTAGAATTACGTTTAACCATATATTACACAGATAACACATCTCTTTCACCCCTGATTTCAAGAGCACCTCACTTCTCTAGTGTAACTAGATGCTAACAAAATTCACTCTTATAATTAAGTAGTTTATCAACTTTGGATAGATGGGTCACAACTCTAGATGAGGAAAATAATTAATAAATTGTACACAAGGTAGTTGAGGGAATAATTATGCATCGACACATTAGCTACTCAACTTTTGACAAACATGTTCTTCATAAAAACTTATGCATAGAGAAAGGACTAGATAACTCGACAAGAATCTTCTCAATAACAACTCATGCATAAACCAAGGGTTGGGGAACTTGTTTGCAACCTAGAAATAACCACATGTTCTTATCTTACTTTGAATGGGGATTAGGGATGGAACAACTCCATCTATACAAAATTTTAATATGGGGAGTTTTGCCACCTAATCCACACCTCAAGTCATGTGGAAGAAATCTTCAATCCATTGGGTGTGGCCTTGGGGGAAAGTCTTAAGTCGAGGTGTTGACACTCGACTCTCAACTTCTCCGTCTAGGATAACTCCTAGTGAATCCAAGGGGGGTAGTCCCTAAAAAAGACTCTAAGGCTTAATTTAAACTAAGCACAACTATTATTCTAGGAGTTAAATGAAATACACAAGATAAATACAAGTATTATAACAAAATATATGAGACATAAAGAAGATTGTTTATGCTATAGATATAAAGAAACTAAAATACATCAAGGTGAATAATATCCACTGTAAACGAGAATTTCAAAGTACCTGAAAATGAAAGCTAATAAGCAAAAAGAAATAACTTAGACCAGTGCCAATAATGTAAAGATGATTGCTGAAAGAAAATGTTGCAAGTATTCTTGTTTGATTTTATTATTAAAGGTTATTGTTTGAATTAGTGGTTTATTGTGAAGTGGCTTATGTGAGTGCAATTCCACTTATAAATGTGATGTATGTGCAAGTGATAACAATAAACAAAATCTAATCTAAACGTTTGTCCCTTTAACAATTATCCCTCAAAAGGGTACCCACAAGACTGCAGTACTTCCAATGGGGAGAGAACCTAAGATCTCAAAGATTCCCCCTAAACTCACATGCAATCCCACGAGTGTGGTTCCATTAGAGAAATAATTGAGAAAGGATTGCCCTAGTAATATAAATACACATTGACCAACCCTCGTTCTGATGGGTCCCCCAGATCAAGCTAGACTTGCAAGGGGTCAAAGCAATACTATGGGAAGCCAAGGGGATAATTTATTTGCCAACATTGAAATTGTAGAAGGTAAATTGCAGAAATTGAAATATAATCTAAGTTAAACTAGAAATTGAAATCTAATCTAATTGTTTTGTGGTGTTGTGATTAATTTTATAGTTGATTTTATCTTTTTTAACTTCGCAAAATAAAAAAGCATATGGAAAACACCATGAAAATTAGACAAAGACACAAATCCTCTCAGGGTAGGGGGGATTGAGATGGGTTTTGAGTAGCCCATTTATTTATTTGAGGTTACAATGATCTTATAAAGAAGGTTTGTGGTCCTTATACTTCCAAACCACAAAATTAAAATAAGTGATAGAGGAATTTATATGAGAAGGAAGTTGGAAGCCTTGGGTGGTCCCGGAAGCTCTGGATCCTTGAAATTCGCATAGAGTTTTCCCTTGGCTGTTTGTAAACCTAAAAAATCAGCAAGTGAAAGTGGCAAAAATTTGCCCAAATCACTTTGGGACAACCTGCAAAAAAGTATTCGTTTTGTGCAAAACATTTGTCTAAGTAAAAAAAATTGATAAAAGAAAGAAAAACTAAACAAAACCAAGCCTTAAACTAACTAATTTGGATGTCTTTTATCAGCTAGTTGGACAACAAACAAAAGTCACCTAATGATCCAGGTGGATATTGGTGGCCACCCACCTATTCCAACTGGCTCCTCTTGACAGTTTTTAGTTTAGCACATTCTTCTGTACTTCTTTGTAATTGGGGTTCTACACTTCCGGGGATGTCTAAATACATACACATATTATAGGTGGATACTGGTGGCCTCCTACCTAATCCAACTGGATTATTTTGTATGTTTTCATGTCAATACATCTTGTTGTACTTCCAGGGTCATTTTGGGGCCCTAAACAGTGTTGTTTTGGCTTGCCACAGTCAAACTGTAGACGGAGTCAGATTTTGACAGCATAATGTGTAGTTCTCAAAAAGACCTTTCCAACAGGCTATCACGTGCCTAAAACGGAGGTCATATGCAAAATTTACGACCCTGAGAAGTTGAGGTACCAACTTACACATAGGGGCCCACATAACTTTTGGCGTTTCATCTCCTAGGGTTAGGTTTTTGGATGTCTAGGGTTTTGGCATTCATGAATAATTTTAGGAAGGCCTTTGGAGCCTCATTGTAATCATTATGCTCGGACAAATGCACGTAGCAGCCACATCTCTTCTCAGAGATAGCTACCACCATTTGAGCAAGTGTGTCAGTTCTGTAGTTTCATAGTTTCAACCTACTTCATTTATTCAATAGAATATATTGTTCACTGGATATCTGTGTTGTTCTTCATATCTCTGTGTTTTATTGTATTCAGTATGTTAATCAATTCGTTCCTCTTCTAAATCCAGATCAGTGGTATCAAAGTGGTCTGATCTTCATTTATTTTTCTTCATGCATGTCCCCGACAAGGTATGGGTACAAGAAGTTGGGTCTCAAACCAATCGATTCGTTGCAAGATTGGTCGCGTCGAGCCTGACAACAACCCATGGGGAACGAAAAGAAAGATGATGGAACATGAGATCCTTTTAAAATGTTGCTCGAGGAAGCCCTTGCGTGACAAAGGAACAAAATGATGGAAAACTTTGCACAGATCCTTCGACGGCTGCCCACAAGAGAAGCATCTTCATCAAGCGACCATGCAACCCCCTTCAAAGTACAGGTGAATTTTGATATTCCATTATTTGAAGGACTAATAGATGCAGATGCTATATATGAATGGTTGAATCTGCTCGAAGGGTATTTTTCGGTCCACCATTTTTTCGATAGGGAAAATATTACTTTTTCACTCCTCAAGGTTGTCCCCCCATGTTAAGGACTGGTGGGATACTTACTCTGAGAAAAGGGCCATAGAGGAATCTGCAATATTTGTGGTTTTCCCTACATGGGATTCCTTCTGGGATTCCATTAAAGAATAATACTATCCTGTTGGAAGCTACGAGGACCAGTACACCATTTAGACCACCCTATGTCAAGAAAGGGACTAGACAATACCATATTTCACCAATATTTTCCATACCCTCTGCACCAAGTTAGAAAGACTCTAAGCAACATTTGGTGCTCAAATACCGCAATTGTTTTCATAGATACATTCAAACAGAAATGGATTTCCTAGATATCACCTCATTAGGTACGACTTATAGATATGTTGTCAAGATCGAGCATAAATTTAAGCAAAAGAGGCAAGAGTTTGGATCTGCAAACTCATCATAGCCAAAGAAGGGAAAAGGCGGCCCCAACCCACACAACAACAGATAGAGAAAAGATGGTCATTCTCAGGACAACCAGTCCAAGCCGCAACACAAGAAGGGCAATGAGAATTCGAAGAAGGACACGGGAAAATGGTGTGAATACCATAAAATCCCTTGGCACAACACTGAAGAATGTTGCTCCAAGAAGTCACTCATGGTCGAGCTGAAGGCTTCCGAGTCAGAGGTCGATTCTGACTCTGAATCAAATCCAAAAGGAGGGAAGCAGATTATCGATGTGAAACCCAATTCCATTGTCGCTACCACCAAAGTCCATCCATGTGAACCAGAAGAACCAGAGGAAGGGGAACACCTCTTTCACTCACATATGTGGGTAAAGGGGGATCCGCTTCATTTCATTGTCGATAGTGGCAGTCAGAAGAACCCGATCTCAGTAGAGGTCGTCAAGCAACTAGACCTACCGATAACACCACACCCACAACCCTACACCATCGAATGGCTTGTCCAAGGAATATATCATTGTGTCAGCCAATAATGTCATTTTCACTATGACATCAAGCCTTTCAAAGACTAGGTATTGTGTGATATTTCTCCCCTTGAAGTTTGTGATGTTCTTTTAGGGAAACCATATTTAGAAGCATCATGTTTTGTATGAGTCTATACCCTGCAATGTTATTATTACTTTGGGTAGGCAATTGTACAAGATACCAGAGGTAGCACCGCCTACCGCTATTTATTTAATTTCTGTTAAGCAATGCAGTAAGGTCATTTCACATATTGGGAAGTTCGTCTTCTTTGTGATCTGTGCTCACAATAAGCAGTAGAGCGTCTCTTTGCAGCAGAAGCAAGTGGACGGGATCATGGAAGAGTACAGAGACATCTTCTCCTCACCCACCAGGGTACCAACGCACTTCAAGTCAAGCATCCAATTGATCTAACCCCCGGTGCACCTCTACCTAATGGACCAGTATATCATCGCTCGTTGATGGAAAATTACGAGATCAAGCGTCAAATCCAAGAGCTTCTTCAAAATGGGCACATCAAACCCAACTCCTCCCCTTGCAGAAGCCCAATTGTATTGGTGCAAAAGAAGGACGGTACTTGGCGACTCTGCATTGATTACAAAGCATTAAAAAAATCACGGTCAGGAACCGGTACCCAATTCCCAGGATTGATGACTTTCTTGACCAACTCAAGAGGGGAAATTTCTTCAGCAAGATTGACTTGAAGACTGGCTACCACCAGATTCCCATCGAACCAATTGATGTATGGAAGACAACTTTCAAATCTAAAGAAGGTCTCTTTGAATGGTTGGTCATGCCCTTTGGATTAAAAAATGCACTAGCCACTTTCATGCGGTTGATGGATGATGTATTGGGACCCTTCACCAACTCTTTTGTGGTGCTATATTTGGATAACATCCTCATCTTCAACAGAACTTGGGAGGAGCACATGCGGCATATTCAGCAGGTTTTGAGCACTTTGCGACAACACAAGCTATATGCCAATTTGGAAAAATGCTCCTTTGGCATGAATAGGGTGCAATACTTGGGCTACATTGTTGATGAGCATGGGGTACATGTTGATCCAACTAAGATCCAAGTCATTCGTGATTGGCCAGCCCCCACCACACTAACCGAGATTCAAAGCTCCTTAGGACTGGCCAACTTCTACCGACGGTTCATGTTGGGATTTTCCCATATTGCATGGGCCCTCAGCCAATTGACCAAGGGCGATGGAAAGGCAAATTTCATGTGGGGGAAGGAACAACAACAAGCATTTGATGATCTAAATCATCGCTTGTGCTCAGCTCCAATACTCTCCTTGCCTAATCTGCAACAACTGTTCGAGATTGAGACTAATGCATCTGACTATGTTGTAGGCGCAGTTCTCACTCAACATGGTCATCTGGTGGCATACCATAGTGAGACACTCTCAGATATTGTCTAGAAATACCCCACCTATGACAAGGAAATGTATTCCATTGCACAAGCATGTCATCAATGGAAACATTACATTATGGGAAAGGAGACAATCATCCACACTAATCACAAGACTTTGTAGTTCATACAGACACAGGGGAAGTTGCAGAAAAATCGCCATCAAAAGTGGTCCACTTACTTGCAGCAGTTCCATCTCAACATCGAGTATAAGACAGGTAACACAAATCGTGTCGTTGACTGCCTCTGTCGACTTCCCATTTCTACACTCACTACTGTGCTCCATTCCTATGGACATGAGGCATTTGAGTGGCCCCACCTTTATCAAAAAGATCCAGACTTCGCCACCACCTATCATCTCTTGGGTACATGCGCGAATGTCACCAATTTTCACATTCACGATGGACTGTTATTCCATATGGGCCATCTTTGTGTTCCTTCAAGCGAGCGTGCAAAGAAAATTTGGGAATCCCACTACAGTCGAATGGGAGGACATTTTGGCATGGAGAAAATTGTGGTTGTACTACAGAAACATTTTTATTGGCCAAAACTTTGACAAGACGTCAACAAGTATATCAGATATTTCATTGCCTGTGCCATTGCCAAGCCAACCATCAAGAAGCAAGGCTTATACACCTTTCTTCCTACTCTCGAGAAGCCTTGGGAATCCATCTTGATGGATTACATGTGTGGCCTTCCATCCACCAAGAAAGGAAATGATTGTGTATTTGTGGTCGTTGATCGGTTTTCAAAGATGGACATCCTCACAACTTGCAAGAAGAATATCACAACTACAGATATTTCTAAGATCTTCTTCAAACGAGTGTGGGTCCATTTTTGGATATCACAGACCATCATCTATGACCATGACAACATGCTCCTCGACACATTTTGGTTGAGTATTTGGTCACTGTTGGATTCCAAGCTCACTAAATCCATTGCTTTCCACCCCCAAACAAATTTCCAAACAAAGGTCACCATCTAGATGATTTTGCACATCCTTCCCATGTACAACTCTAAGCATGTGTGTACATGGGATGAGAGTCTTCCCTATGTTCAACACAATTACAACAGGGCTCCATTGGCCATAGGTCCACTGGCTAGCCCATTTCAGGTGGGGCTGGGATTCCAACCCTTGGGTCCCATTGATGTTGCACAAACTCTTGCAACGACACAAATAGACTCTTCCCATATTCAGTTTGAGACCGACAAAGCCACCATATTCATTGAGCAAATTCATCACATCCGCTAACAGGTCCATGAGATTTTGTAGAAATCCAATGCTAAGTACAATCAACGCCATGATCAACACAGGGTACCGCGCCAGTTTCAGGTTGGAGACAAAGTCTGGATACATCTGCAAAAGGAGCATCTTACAAGGCCCCATCGGAAGCTCTGCCCACTTCTCTATGGTCCTTACACTATCACCAAGGTTGTGGGTAGCAATGCTTTTGAGCTCAACACTCCACCCTTCCTTGGCGTGCACCCAATGTTCAATGTAGACCTCCTTCTACCATATTTTCCACCATTATTGGACACCTCAAAGATCACAGAACAATTGACACCAACAGAGCTCAACCCTAACTGCATGGAACATGCATCCATTGATGAGATAGTGGACACACAGGTCAAGGGCACTCACCAATAGAGGATCCAACTTTATCCGGTTGTTAAGGCAGGCAGCTCCTCCACCAAGGAAAGTGGCTCAGCCAGGGCCAAATTCAATAGAAGTTTCCTCACCTTATGGGGGAAGTCAACGTAATGGATACCATTACTTCCTAAGGGGGGATGACTGATCTAGGTGGATATTGGTGGTCACCCACCTATTCCAACTAGCTCATCTTGACAGTTTTTAGTTCAACATGTTCTTTTGTACTTCTTTGTAATTGCGGGTTCTACACTTCTGGGGTTGTATGAATCCCTACACATCTTCTAGGTGGATACTGGTGGCCTCCCACCTAATCCAATTGGCTTATTTTGTATGTTTTCATGTCAGCACATCTTGTTGTACTTCTAGAGTTGTTTTGGGGCCCTAAATAGTGTTTTTTTGGCTTGCCACATTCAAAATGTAGAAGGAGTCAAATTTTGATGACATAATGCGTAGTTCTCAAAAATACCTTTTCAATGGGCTATCACTTGCCTAAAACGGAGGCCGTATGCAAAAGTTACGACCCCGAGAAGTTGAGGTACCAACTTCCACATAGGGGCCAACATAATTTTTGGTGTTTCATCTCCTAGGGTTAGGTTTTTAGATGTCTATGGTTTTGGAATTCACGAGTAATGATAATAAGGCCTCTGGAGCCTCATTGTAATCATTATGCTCAGACAGATGCACGTAACAACCACATCTCTTCTCAGAGATAGCTACCACCATTCAAGCAAGTGTTTTAATTCTGCATTTTTACAGTTTCAACCTATTTAATTATTCAATAGAAGATATTGTTAACTAGATAGTTGTATTGTTCTTCATATCTCAGTGTTTTATTGTATTCAATCTGTTAATTAGTTCATTCCGCTTCTAAATCCGGATCACCTAAACAAGTTAGATCTAGAGGTAAGACAATCTTTATTGCGAAATTTGAAAGATCTAATTTTTAACTAGTGAATTGAAGACCTTGCATAAACTAGATCTATTAATATATATGAAAATTATAAGAAAAAAATAGATCTAAAAATCTGCATGCAAGGCTAGATACTTCAACTTTTGAAATGAAGCTTGTATTTTTTTTCCATAGGAAAAAAATGAAATTTTTATTTTCAAGAAGAAAAAGAAAATTATATTTTGCATATACATGTTGGAGCATGTATTTAAGTCAAAATTTGTGCATGCAAGTCACCCAACCAAAAAAAACAATCTAGAAGAGGAGCGTTCCATAAGGGACCCTCCACAAGTCACAGAAAATAAACTTCTAGGACTTAGAAATAGTCCAAAAAGCATAGGTCCTGAAAGACAAAAACTAAAGGTTGTCCCAATCTTGGCCAAAAACTGAGCAAAATAAATAACATAAATATGGTTGTTGTTGAGCCACCAAAAGAGCCAAAGTATCCACCAGATATTGTTTGAAAAAAACATATTTGTCCCAAAAAGTGTGGCTGACCATCGCAAGGATAGAACTATGCATCATTTCATACGAACATATAGAGGAAAAGGTCTGAAGACCCCGAGATAAATCCACCAACAAGAAGAAACACCACCTTCGAACCATTTAAAATGTGTCAAAAAGAGTTGAATCCCTAGAGGAAGACCTAATGGAATAATTTGGATTGAGCATTGCCTTTGATTTCTCTAACTTTCAATTTCCCTTTATCCAATTGGATACCTACTTTAGAGAGGTGATCAACCTCCTGGTTGAGATCCCTTTAGACATGTTGCATAGAAGTGGAGTCAAAAGTGGAAAAAATAGAAAGAACATCTTCAAGTAAGGGAAGCAACAACAAATTATGACAAGATTGTATTTTTTTAGTCCAATTAATGATTAACTTTGAGTCTCCAAAGATCTTAAGTGTTTTGACATCCTTCTCTTTTGCAAATAGGAGTAAGACTTTGAGCACCATGAGCTCCGCATAATTATTTGTGTCAAGGCCTAAACCCATAGAGAGAAGAAAAGAGTGAGAAGGAGAAATATGTAGAACTACTCCCCCTGCTTTGGGTGTTACTATTTTGTGAGGCATTGTCAAAGTAGGCCTGGGGTCTATTTTTGTCCACGGATTTCTTTTGAATTACTCGAATTGATCCTGTCCCTTTCAATTGGGGAAAATGGGATAGAATGATGAAGCCTTATGCTGCAATAATTTTGGGTAGTGAAACTTTTCCTTGGAAAATGGAGGTGTTTATGGCTAACCATACACCCCAAGCAACAATTAAAGGAAGGGCCTTAATATATTTAAAAGATGGATTTTGACACCAGTGCTACCAGGCCTCTTCAACAGTTGCACCCTGCCAACTGGAATCTTTGCCTAATGATTGGGAGCAATGAAGCCAAACCTAATTTATAAAGGGAAAATCAATGAACAAATGACAATGAGTTTCATCATTGCTTTTGCAAATAGAGCACCAACCTGGTCCTTCAAGCATCCTCTTCTTCATTCTATCCCATGTGGGGACTTTGTTTGTTATCACACACCACATAAAAATATTGGATTTTTGGGGGCACTTGAGTTTCCAAAGACCCTTCCACCACCATAAAGGATCTCTCTGATGAACAACAATATTGAGTTTAATATACCCCAATTTTGGTGTGTATTGACCATGAGAGGAAGGTTGCCAAACTAGCTCATCCTCCCTGTCAACAATTCTAATATGTGTTGTGTTTAATGTTGAAACATAAACATCTCAATAGACTTCCAATTCATCACTCATCCCAAACTGTCTGTGATTCTTCCATTCTTGTGACCACAAGGAAGTGCGAAGAGGATCAATTATTTGGTTTAGGAAAATAAAATCATTTGAATGCAACTCATCTTTTACGATATCTAGAAGGATATGAGCATGATCACATCCAAGTTAGGGATCATGGCCCAACCTTACTTTTGTTCCTTTCCCTATCTTCCAGGCTAGTCCATCACCAATAACCAGAAAAAAAATTAGTAGGGCCTTCCAAATGATGGAACAATTTAAATAGGCCTTGACTAGTCTTTTGATCCAGTCCTTAATGTTGTCTGGTCAGATGTATTTTTTGAGTAACTACATCATTCCACAGATTCTCAGAGGAAATAAGATTCCAATTTGACTTAGCTGCTAAAGCCTTTGAAAGAAGGAAAATATTCTTCAGTCCCCATCCTCCCAGGTATTTTGGAATTGCTATCGTCTCCCATTTGACCCATGGAAGGAAAACAATTTCCTTAGGTCTAGCCCACAAAAATTTGAAACATAATCTTCTGATTTTTTCCAAAACCCCTTTTGGAATCTAAGCTAGAGACATCTAGTAGACTAGAATGGCCTATAAAACTGATTTGACCAACACCAAGCGGCCTGCTCTTGACATCCATTTGTAACTCCATGCGTTCAATCTTTTTTCTATCTTTGCAATTAGCCAAAACCAGTCTTTTTTTTGTATCTATTTGTCTTCAATTGGAAACCCAAGTATTTCAAACCTAGATCTAGGTCTTGTTGCTCATATGGGAAGGCTTCCCTGTAGAAGCCAACTACAATTAAACTCATATTATGCACAAAGAGAGTAGATTTTTTGTCATTGATGAGCATTCTTGTCGCTCTTCCAAATAAGGAAAGGATGGATTGTAGGGAATTCACATCCTCTCTACTACCATTGTAGAAAATGAGAAAATCATCCACAAATAAGAGATGAGTTATCTGGAGCTCTCGAGATATTGAAATTCCATGGAATTATCCTCTTCTTTTGGTTGTTGCTAGTGCTCATCTCAGGCCTTCGGCCACAAGCAAAAATAAAAGAGGGGAAAGGGGGCAACCTTGCCTTAACCCCCTTTCAGCTTGGAAAAAGGGGGAAGGGGCTCCATTTATTAATACTGCGAAGGAAACTATAGAGATACAACACGTTACCCATTTAATGAAGGGGATGTCAAAACTGAGGTGGGTAAGCATAAGTCTGATGTACATCCAACTTATTCTATCATAGACCTTAGATAGGTTGATCTTAAACACTACACCTTTCAAATTTTTTGTTTTAATAGTGTGCATAACCTCCTCAGTTACTCCTATAGCTTCATGATTTTTCCGACCTTCTAAGAAGCCAAATTGTTCGCAGGAAATATTCTCAGAGAGGATTGATTTAATTTTGTGTGGAATTAGCTTGGAAATGATCTTATAGATACAATTTCATAGAAAAATAGGCCTAAAGTCTTCAAGGGAGTGAGAATAATCTTTTTTGGGGATAAGGGCGATAAAAGTGGCATTTAGGGGAGGATGCATATGACCTTGCAATCGAGATTCCTCCACCACCTGAAGGATATAAGGGCCAATAAGGTCAAAGAAAAAATGAAAAAAAAATCTATTGTCCAGCCATTTGGTCCTGGGATATTTTCTTTTTGGAATCTGAAGAAAATCTCTTTTAGCTCATTTTTAGTTACCTCTGCCATCAGATCTTTGTTGTTTCCCTCATCCAAAAATTGTGGGAAGAAACTGGCTAGCCTAATAACTTCAACTATTGAGATCCCTGGGTCACATTTGAACAAGTTTTGAAAATGATATCTACCCAATTGGGCCATGTCTTCAAAAGATGTGATCTCCCTTTGAGAATGATCATGTAGACTCCCAATGGTATTTGAGGTTTTCTTACCTTTTGCATAGGCTTGGAAAAACTTTTTTTTTTTCATCCCCACTTTCCAGACACAAATCCCTACTCTTAAGTCTCCAAGTGGCCTCTCTATCAACAAGAATCTTCCTTTTCCATTTTTCCATGAAAAAGAATTCTTCTTTTGAGGCCACCAAGGGGAAGCCCTCAAAATTTTTGTCAATGGTCTCCTGGATTTTTTATTCAATGACTCTTAACTCCTTTTCCTCTTTTTCTTTCTTGCACCTAGCCCACTCCTTAGTTGGAAGCCTTGGGTGGTTCCAAAAGCTCCAAATCCTTGAAATTCGTGTAGAGTTTCCCCTTGTCTGTTCGTAAACTTGCAAAAATCAGCAAGTGAAAGTGGAAGAAAGTTGCCCAAATCACTTTGGGACAACCTGCAAAAAGGTATTAGTTTTGTGCAAAAAAATTGTCTAAGTAAAATAAATTGATGAAAGAAAGACAAACTAAACAAAACCAAGCCTTAAACTAACTAATTTAGATGTCTTTTATCGACTCTTTGGACATCCAACAAAAGTCACCTAAACAAGTTAGATCTAGAGGTAAGACACTCTTTATTGCAAAATTTGAAAGATCTACTTTTTAACTAGTAAATTGAATACCTTTCATATAATAGATCTATTAATAGATATGCAAATTGTAAACAAGAAATAGATCTAATGTAACTCTGCATGCAAGGCTAGATACTTAGAATTTTGAAATGGAGCTTATATATAACTATTGCATGTGAAAATAAAGTAACTCGAATGATTTAAAATTTTCTTGAGAAGGAGATAAAAATAATGAGCTTGTGGAATTCCTTTGGGCAATGGGGTCCTCCGTTGAATAGTAGAGGGACTTTGTTCATCAAGATCTTGGAGTAAGTGAGGGATTGAACTCAAATCAATTACCTCTCCAAGTATGGGAACCTGTAAGACTTGCTTAATCTTGCAAAAAAATCATTAGAAGAGGTGGTTCCTACATCAAAGACTTGGATAGCATGTCAGTTCAACCAAAGTACATGAAATTCAAAATCTTTATATATAGAAAATTCAATAATATCTAAGAAGCAAGATAGATAAATATATCTTACCCTATTGTGTGATATCACACCTTCAAAGGTCTTTTTAAAGAAATTACATGCAAAATTGAACTAAACTAAGATTACCTCAATTTAAAGCATAACATCAAACATCTACACCATTGACACCATTCACCATATGACCTCCAAAGTCTTTGTATTATTCCAATATAAAAAATGATTAAAATAATAACATACAAGCTTTTCTTCGGTCTCCAAAATCTAATTAAAACGAGGAGAGATGGTTTGTTTATGTAGGAGGAGGGGCGCATTTCCCAAGGAGTGAGGGTGGACATCCCAAGAATGAAATGTCAAATGTACATATGGATTGAAGCCACCTCTCAAGAGAGGTGATTTAACTCACCACAAGTGAATGTGAGAGTGGAAGAAAAGACGCCACCTTTGGGATCTTCACCCTTCTTCTAAATGCGCCATCTAGCTTGAGAGGTGTGCATCCCCTCTTGGGATCTTCACCAACTCACTACCTCTATCTCACAACTCTCCTCTCACTCCAAACAACTCGTCTCAAGTGAATTTTCACCCAATGAACAGAGTGTGAGAGGGAGTTAACTGAAAACATGTTCTATACATGTTTCGTTAAAAATAAGAACACTGATTTTTTGGTCTTTTTCACCTTTTTCAAGTAAAACTGACTTTTATAAGAGGATAAGTCAATAATATGTCTCAAAAAGGGGGTACATAATTAAAAGGGGTGTTCTGAGTTAGAAAATGAGTACCCCCATGGCATACAACATCTCCTACTACCACTTTTTTAACATTACATCCAATTACAAGGTAAAAATCTAATTTTGGGGGAATTTTTATGACTCATTAAAAAATTAAAAAAAAATCCTAACGGGGAACTTAGTGCATGTCCATAATGCTAAAAAATAATGACTAGCATGGTAATATACATTAGACACTATACTTAGACATGTTACTAAGGCTTGACCATCATTACACACCTTTGGAGGTAATGAGTGAAAAACTTAGAAATTATAACTTGCTTGGACAGCAAGATATAATTAACAAGTGAAAAAAAACACTCTAGAGTATGTACTCATGATGAATTCTTAGGGAGCTAAGACTTTTACATACAGGGTCATCATGCCAATTCATTCTATTACAATTCTCTCATGGGGGTATGGGCAATACATAAAAGAAGAAAGTCTTTGAAAGGGGCCACAAGGCATGGTTGGACTTCTGAACTCTATTCAACATTTGCGGGTCATCGTAAGTCATGCATGATGAAACTAAGAGGGGTAAAAGGGAGTAGAGGTAGAAGCACACAATGCCAGATGGGAAACTTAATGCTTTGGAAGATGCTATTCAACTAATTTTGCAGACTAATCTTCCACATTCTTCCTTAACCATCTGGTCTACCATTCAAAAACTAATGCATCTTTTAAAATCCCTACTAGCTATAGTCAAAGTTAAGCAAGACACAAGGACAAGGCAGGGCATAAATGAAGAATAGTCCACTAAGCACTTGCTCTAAATATGGTTTTCAGAAACTGGTATTGTTCAATTCTTTTCGTATCTTTGTGCTCAGAAATTTTGT
>JZKD02S0189388.1:0-14514 GCA_000966675.3 Picea glauca | reverse complement strand
ATGATCTATAATAATCCCCATTCATATACACATTCAAATCGGTAAATATTTGAAATCATTTTTTATGAAAAAAATATAGGTTCTAGAACATTCACAGAGGAACCAAAATTTAGATGCTAGAACAACCAGAGTGCACTTTCATGATAGTATACAACCAAGGGAAAAAACATTTTCCAGTGCGAATAATCTGCCACTTGGTTGACTCTCACAAGCAAAGTTATGACAAACAAAACATGGCATTGATATTTTCAATTTGGTTTAGCACTGCTGCTTCAAAGAACATTCTTTTGAGACTCGTCACAAGCAATGTTATGACACAAAAAATATAGCATTAATATTTTCACTTGTTTCAGCACTGTTGTTAACAGCGGTAAAGCAATACTATTGCATTAAGCTCTGCTTGATTTCTGCCACAGATTAATAGAAGATAGTGGATGTATCATCAATGCTAATCATGTGACTAATTTTACAATTTAGCAAATAACATTGACAACCCAGAGACAGGGACATCCACGTTTGGCAGTTACCAAGCCTAAATTGTGGAATAATTAATACTAACAAAAGTGGTGACTGAAAGGTTACAACTTCAATGTAATTCATTATATATGGGCGTTATGCCCTTTGTGTTGAACACCAACAAACACTGAACTTATTTGTATATTTGCTACGGAAAGCATATTCATGTGTCATGATGTCATGTTGTGTGAAGTTCCTATATTAAAAATCCTAATTGTTGACCACCTATTTTAACTAGGTGTCAATGTCATGTAGCATGAAGATATATGACCTCATGCCATGACAAAGTTGACGACTTATGGCTCAGCAGGGCAATTTTTCCCCCCAACACTTATTTTTGTGTACACGGATATGGGATAATTTTGTAATATGTTAGCATGGGTCAAATAATTTAATTGTCTAGGAATTTATCATTGGGGAAGTCTTTTCATCGAGTGTTTTTTTCCTCAAGTAATTAATCTTGCTTTTCAGTGATTTTAATTACTCTTGAGTTTTTCACTCAATAATCCTCCAAAGTGGTGAAAGACATTCTAATGATCGAGCCCAGTGGGTGAATAAGGTCTAAAGATATTGTAAATGACCATGCTAGACATCTCCTAGAGTCTTTCGGAATTCCATTAAGTTTTGATAGGATTTTTTAATAATTAAAATTTTCCGTAAATTGAAAATTTTAATTAATTTTGATGAAAAATGTAAAAATTTGGTCCTTATGGATTTTGTATAGGGGCGTGAGTAGTCAAATCAAATTTCTTATGACCCCCTACACATTTGGACCAAGTTTCAGCTCAATTGGACAAGTTTTGCTAGGTCATTGTCCATGAGAAATCCAAGTCAGTCAAAAGTCAGCAAATAATTGGCTAAGGTAAAAAACCAACAAATTGTAAAAGTGTTTAAAGTCATGAGAGAGAGTGGGGAAATGATTTCTGATGTATTTCCTAAGTTGGAAGAGTGAAAATCCACTTGGAAGGCCCCCCCATACTAAGTCAACAACCAAAAGTGAGTCTCCCTAGTGAAAAGTGCGCCCCCCTTCTTCATAAACTTAAGGGAAAGTAAAAATTAAAGTGAAAAAGTGCATACAACCCTAAGTGCACCCTTCCTATGACCTAAGCTCATGTTTGAACAAGAGGAAAGAGGTTTTCCCCCTTCACATCCCACCCCTCAAATCCTAACTCACTACCAAAACCCTAAAAGTGCACCCCCCTTGACTTGTTCTCTCTCTCGCTTGGATGGGTGACACTTGTAACTCATCCAAGAGGGGTCTCTTCTCTTTCCCTCCTTTAAAAGGAAGCCCCTTCTTCTCATTTTGAGAGGAATTTTTCACAATAACTCCATTATACCAAAATCTCTCCCCACTCTCTCTCATTCTCTCCCATTTTTCTCTTGTAATTTTGGTGCCACTTGGTAACCTTTCTTGGAGCAATAAAGTGAAGCTTTGGAGGATCTCTTGGTGTTCTTTGGTGCTTTCATGGTGTGGTTTTTGTTATATTGGCTACTCTTGTGTGATATTTGCTCTTGGTGAGGTAACATTGTAGGTTTTGTTATTATTGCTTCACATCGTTTTATTTGAAGAACCCTAAGCAAAGCATTTTGCTAGGGATATTTTTGTAGTAGTATTGTTATAGATTTATGTGATTTGTTTTTATTAGAGTTTACAAAGTATTTTGCAGACCTCTTAAAGGATCTCATCTTCTTGCCTCATTGTGTAGTAAGGGTTTACAAATTTGAAGGTTGCCAAAGCTTGAAGGAGGAACTCCAAAGGCTCCATTTTGCTTCAATTAATTTTTTGTTTTAATTTCAGCCCTTTACTTGTTTATTTTATGAACATATAATCATCATAATCTTGCTAAAAATTTCAATTTTCAAGTTCATATTTTTTCTATAAAAATTTATGTACATATGCTAACATAAAACTAACATATTTTTGTGATTTTTAGCATTTTCCAGCAAGTTTTCTTTGCTGTTTTATTCATGTTTTTCACCAATAAAAGAAGAGGTGCTGCCCAAAATAGGCAACTAGAGGCTCAAGAGAACATCACTAAGCTTTGGTGCAAATCCCCTCTCTCTATCATTTTCTAAAGCTATTGTAAGCAACCCAAAGAAGTCTCTTGGGCTTGCACTTTCTTTTTCTTTCCAACTTTAAAATCTATAAATAATTTGATAATTTTTTCCCACACCTTGCATTGTGCTTGGCTCTGCCATCCTTGCAAAATCGTGCCGACTAGGATTAGAAATAATTTTCTGATTTTTGTTTTAGTTAATTTTGTCCACCTTTGCCACAAAATCGGAAAGCTTTGTCCTCCATCTTGTGCCAAAGTAGTGTGATTAATTTGTTTAAGTTATTTATTTTAAGTAATTCTTGTTTTCCCACACCTTGCATGTGAGTGGCTATGCCATCCTGCAAAATCGTGCTAGCTAGTGTTTAAAGTTTCCTTTTATTTTGCAAAGTAAACAAAATTTACCCCGCCTTTGCCTTGTATTCCCTCCCCTTGCCACTTTGTGGATCTTGGGTAATAAGAAAGGGCAAAGGATTGAGTGGATAGTTTAATTAGGCACCCATTCTCCATTATTGTTTGGCCACTAAAATAAGGTGATTTGTGGAAGATAGAAGGGGTTGAAGGAGGGGACGGTTTCACGACACTAAGTGTCCTCCTTGTTGAGCACCCAAACACTTTGGACTTGACCTATGGAGCTAGGGGAAAACCTTGTTGCTCTCTTGTTGAGCACCTAGCATTTCCTCTTGGCTAAGGGATAAGGACTTGGGGTAGTCACATAGCTTAGGCTTGCAACCTTTCACATCTAAACCACTAAGCTAAAGAGAAACTTAAAATTAACTAAAAGCAACTTAACCATTTGCACAACAATTACATTTCCTTGCAATTTATTTTCAAGTATTTACATTCCATTCATTTCTATGCAAGTTATTTTCATGTGTAAATATTTATATTGATTTAGTTATAAGCATTCTTTATTCATTCATTTTTTTAAAGTAATTGTACAAAGTTATTTTTTAATTCATTGTGTAGATAGTTCTTAATTTGTTTTATTCTTATAAGCTTATCTTCTTTTGTGTATACTGGAATAAGTGGAATCTTCAGGCACTGGTCTAATTGCAGTTTAATAAAAAAATGTTTGTTTTTCATTGAAAGATTGCATATGGCATTGGTTGTTTGTCATTGGGTTGGGTAATACTAATCAAGAAATCAATTAACTCCTAGAACTAATAAATTATTCACATAATTTAATAGGGTATACCCCCATTGGCTTCCCTAGGAGTGAGCCTAGACGGAAGGAGTCCAGATTGAGGTGACAGTGAGTCTAGATTCAAGTTTGTGCCTCCAAGGACACACCAAGTGGGTTGGAGACTTATCCACGTTTGTAGGTGTGTATTAGGACGACAACACTAACTTAATCACATAATATAATATGAAATCAGAGCCGTCCATTTAAAATATCTAGTAATAACACCATGATCAACACGAAAACATGCACAAAATACAACTAGAAAAGATAACTATGATAAATTTTCAATGAAACTTCACAAAGCTTTAGTCTTGCAACAGATAAGATAAGATAATTTTATGAATGTCCAACAAGTGACCACAAAAGTAGGTCAAAGGGACTAAAAGATACATCCGGTGTCAATACAATGTGAAAGTGCAAAAGCAATACCTATAAACTAGTAGTCCAACAAAAAGATAATAAAATGTTGATGCTGTGATACAATCAGGGGCCTTGAGATTGGAGATCTCAGAACAATACAAGAGAGGGAGAGTGTTATCACCTCATATAGCATGAGTTTCCACGAACTTCCACCTGTGAATTTCATCACAATGGATTGGTTTGCAACATGCTTGTTAAAGCGATATTTGGTGAATATACCTTGCCTCACATGAGTTACCTTGGCATCATGAGATATTTGATTATAGAAATACCTTCACTAAAGGTTGTTGTTGCCACAACTCCATCACAAATAATATATCTTTTTACTGTTGTTGTGAGAGAACAGTCTTGAAAATGACAACCCTTGCATGCTAACAGATCTGAGGATTCACTCTGAAACTGGATAATTTTGCAGATTGTGTTTACAGGAAGTTCAACTTCTTTGTTCCTGAATTCCTATTGCCATCAAAGGTGAGAATTGCCTTGTCCAAGAAAATATCTAAGAGACTGTTTGACTTATGAAGACAACAAATGTAAGAAAGGCTATGAGACCCACGCAGGAGTTCTCTTGTGAAGGTTGAGGAAAGGAATTTCACAAAGATTGATACTTTGTATAGCTGGAATGTATGAGGGCTTTGTTATCCACCATTTGTACAAGGATTTGACATTTGATTTTATGATGATTTTGGGTTGCTACCAAAAACAGCTTTAATAGAGAAGATGCACCTCACACTACAATCTAAGGTTCATCTCTAATCCAAGGGAGTAAATAGCACAACTGTAGGATGTCCCCAATGTGTGTTGGGAAACATAATAAACTAATTTTATACTTTCTTAAAAAGCAACAATGTCTTCATTGGTTACCTTATTTCACACATGTTTAAAATGATATTGGAAGTTGTACTCCTAACAAACTTCATTACCGAGATCTCTTTTCCATCCTGCACAATATTCCAAGAGCATTTTCGTTGTTACCAGATTTGACCCTCCCCACATCCCTAGATTTGCTTGGATCTGTTCTGGATTAGGATATGTTTTCTATCCATCACAGATCCATCATGGTCCATATTGTAATACCCTTGTTTCCCCATCTTGTAATTAATCATTAATTATGATTACCATGCCATGGCATATGAACAATGTAAATGTATTATCGTTTAGATTGTCAATAACTGACTGTGGGGGTGAAGCCTTGAAGTACTGGCCATGATATCATTAGAGGAAAGAGTGAGGAAACTGTAGAGAGGGTTCATTATGTCAAAATCACCCAAATTCTCTTTGTTGAAATAATAAGCCTCATCCTGATCCCAAGGAAAAATCAGTTAATGAGAAAAGGACTGGTGGTTGAACAATCAACTACCCCAATGAAAGGAAGCATGGAGGGTCTGGCTGAGGAGACAGAAAATTGTCATCCCGAAGTACCACAGAGTGCAGTTTCCTGCAAGCCCAGATTGACCTAAGTTCCTTTTGACAGAAGGATGGGGACAGGTCCAAAACCTTCCTAGGGAGGAAAAAGGCGTACAAGAATACACATGAAGGCAGACAAGAAGGAGACCATGCCCACAGGGGGGTGTGCGACTTGGATATGCTAAGAGAAAGATGAGAGCATGTGAGGATCTCCAATTTAGAGAAGAACTGAAGGATTAAATTGTTCTGGTTACAGGAGAGAACAGAAAGAGGACTCCTCAGAGATGAGGGCCGTGAGCTTGATGCCAAGGAAGCATCTGATAAACCTCGCAGAGGTTGTGACAGAGAGTGAATCTATGAGAAATTGCAGGAGTTTCCCCTAGTGATATCATGGCTTGGCACAGGGGTGTCCAGAGTGCTAAGAGTGAATGCCTCTGAGCCTACGATTGGGTGGAGAAGTGAACACCCACAATCAGTTGGATGGTTTCCACTTGTAATAGATAAGTATTCTCATACCCTGTGAAATTGAATTGTAACTGTAAATTAAGGTTGAATATCCTATGAACGTTTCAGGGATGTGCATGCTTGTTTGATGATTAGACTGTTTTTCTTTGTTTTTCTTGATTGTGTATTTAAGAAAGTAAGGAACTATATGGTTTGAACATGATTTGTACACGTAAATTCTTGAGCCCCCTGTAGTGGCTCAAATTAAAGAAAATAAACAGTGATTTTGTTGACCATAGGCACAGTTTCACGTATGCATGTCTATAATTCCAGTTGTTTTGGGTCTCTTGGAAAAAGGGTTTGTTAAGCTCAGGAGAGGTAGTGCAAGGGTGCACAGAGCCCATGCAAGTTGTGTAGAGGTTAAGAACTCTCTAAGTTCTAAATTCCAGGAGAAGCACAAGAAGTGTGCACACACTTCATTCGAAATATTTGCAAGCTCAGAAGGTATAACACTCGTAGAATGCAGACCAAGGCCGCAGCCTATGAAAACCAGGGTTTAAATCCCTTGTTGAATGGAAGCGGAGCCGCAAAGTACAAAAGAAGCCACAACAACCATTGATCTAGCTGCAAGGATAGATTTGGGTCATTGGATCACACCCAAAAGGAGCTAGGCCTCCGAGAGTTCGAAACTTCGGGACTCCAGAGTTTTTTGGGTGATGGACCTCACGAGTTAAAACCGCCGAAGGTTCAGACCTACAAAGTCGCCTAGTTAATAAATATTAGTAATTACATTAAGTTTTAATTAACGTAATATAAATGGGTCTCCTTCAGACCTCCGGGACTTCAGAGGTCGAAGAGGAGAATGAGTTGGAGAGTGTAGCCCTGGACTTGTTAATATCTCGTATGACCATGACCCAGAACCTCTCGCTATGCCCCAAAGGAACTATGCTACCCGAACTTTAGGACCCCGACGCTCCAACGAAAACAAACAGTGTAACAACAAAAGACCTTTGAATGCCGAAGTCATGAAGCGACGAGGACCGTTGATTCGAGGATAATTCGGGATCTCTTTTGACCGTTGGATCTAGACCATGGTCAGTCCGACACTAACCACTTCAGGAGTAAAAAGGAAACTAAACAGCAAAACCCCCAAATGTCGAAGTCACGAAGCAACGAGGACTGTCGATTCGAGGATACTTCAAGATCTCTCTTTTGACCCTTGGATCTAGACCGTGGTCAATCTGACGCTGACCACTTTGGGAGTAAAAAGGAAACTAAACAACAAAACCCCCAAATGTCGAAGTCACGAAGCGACGAGGATCGTCGATTCGAGGATACTTCGGGATCTCTCTTTTGACTGTTGGATCTAGACTGTGGTCAGTCCAGTGTTGACCACTTCGGGAGTAAAAAGGAAACTAAACAGCAAAACCCCCAAATGTTGAAGTCACGAAGTGATGAGGACCGTCAATTCGAGGATACTACGGGATCTCTCTTTTGACCGTTGGATCTAGACCGTGGTCAGTCCGACGCTGACCACTTCGGGAGTAAAAAGGAAACTAAACAACAAAACCCTTGAATGCCGAAGTCACGAAGCGACTAGGACCGTCGATTCGAGGATACTTTCGGACCTCTCCTTTGACCGTTGGATCTAAACCGTGGTCAGTCTGACGCTAACCACTTTGGAAGTAAAAAGGAAACTAAATAGAAAAACCCCTGAACGCCGAAGTCATGAAGCGACGAAGGCTGTAGATCTAAGGATCCACGTGGACCTATCTCGACCATTGGATAGAGGATATTGGAAGGTCAGCTGGAGGGAGTTCGAGACTTCAGAGCTCTGGGCAATTTTGCTGGTAGGAGAAGTAGGATGTTCCTAGAGACTGTCAGCCCAGAGTGATGTGGCATGCTGACGTCACCTAGGGTGATGCGGACCCATATTATGCGTGACACGTGTCATCTCGATTCATGCTTTTCATAGACCTTATGTGCCAGATGGAACTTGACACGTGTCACCTATCGATTGGGCCACTGTCATCTCCATATTTTGCCTCATGTCACCCCCTGGTGCATAGTTGCTTGACCTAATGGCTAATGCGACCCCGAGAGTTCGTGAGTTTAGAACTCCGGGAGGCTTAGGGTGTTAGAACGTATGCTCCAATAGGCCCGAAGGCCGGAGCTACGTGGCAGGACCTCGAGACTTCGGGATAGTTGGGATACCGAGACGCTATGGTTAAAGTGGTCGAAGGCCCTGATCCACTGGTTCCTATCTCGTCGTTCAATGCGCAACCACGTGTAAGTGTGGACCCTGCAGGAGTTTGAGACTCCGAGACGTTGGAGAAATAGAACAAATAAGTAAAAAGAGCCGAAGGCCCGGACCAATCTCCCACTTCCCCATGCTATAATGATTTAAACATAAGAAATTAAATGAGTGGGACCCTCTCCAGAACTCCGACATTCGGGAGAATTGGGTTTATTCACAAATTCATGACGAGGAACTTTCGCCAAAGTCCGGAGACTTGGGTGTTAACTAATATTAATAACCCTAAGTGCCCTTGGAGATTTAGTAAGGAGTGGGATTTCGCTATGTTAATGATTAATTAACTTAGTAGGCCTATAGGAGCTAGACAAATGTCAACTCCTGGTTGGGAGAGTCTTTGTATATTATGATGATGTGGAGTGTCGAGTGACAGGGAGCAACGTGGGTGCCATGTGGTTGTGAGAGACTCTAGTCAATGAAAGCTTAAAGAACTTTGAAGGGCCATAACTTGCAATCCAAAACGCATATCTGGACAAATTTAAAGTCGTTGGAAAACCCTCGTCGAATTGAAGACAATGGGACCCTAGTTATAGGTATTTGAGGTGATTGTGAAAAGTGAAATTTTGATGCCTCATCCCTTAAAAAGGTACTTTAGGGGTCGGGTGTGTGACACATATAAGGATGGTATACCACATGGATCCTTTTAGGATTTGTTCTAGAGACATCAGGGAAGGACTCCCCTTCCATATCTGCAAAGATAGTTAAGGAGAAAACAACAAAACAACAAAATAACAAGAAAATATAAAAAATTCAAATGAATAAAAACTCATGGGTCGTGAATATACATCATTAGGATTGATCTGAGCCATGTAGACACCCACCAACTAGAGCATCCTTCATGCAAGAGATGTTTTCAATAGGTTAATTAATAAAAACTCTGAAGAAATATATCAAACTATATTTTCTTCTTGTTTCCCAAAAAGTATTTCATGTGGAAAAAGTAAGATAAATCATATCAGGCGAGCTCTATTGTCTATCTAACAAACAATTGTTTTGGCCAGTGAAACATGACTCACCTAGACTTGAAATTAGGTGAATAGACTGAACTCGCCAAGCTGGAAAACCAAGTCAAAATTTCAATCAAAACTTGTTGAGTTCTAGTCAAACACAATAAAATTACTAGACTCATCCAAACTCACCAAGATTTAACTCACAAGTTTGTATAAACTCACAGTCTGTGATGAAGAAAGTGTTTTCTGGGTTAACTTTAAATGATTTTAGGGGCAATTTTTCATCAATTTTGACCGTTTCTGTTGAAGGGGAAATTTTGTTGTTGCCTGTTATCGCACAAGTTGTAGGTTGGAAAAATCCCGACCCAACCAAAAAAGCAAGTGCTATAACTATGGGACACTACACCCAATGTCACCTCGATGTAGGTCCCGCATTGGGGGTGACTAAGGTCACTCCTGGGAGGCGATCCCGGAGACCCTAGGGGAAAAGGTAAGGGAAAGGGAAGGAAGATGGAAATTCCCCTAGAGGTCAGAAAACTAAGTGGAAGAGAAGGGGAAGGAAAATGACTTGTATACCAAGGAAAGTTGCCCCAAAAGTATAGTGCTTTGTCGGATGATTATACCTGCCCAAGCAATATATCAAGTGGATCAGCAAGTTAAGCTTGCTGTCCCTATTTTGTAGCAGTTATATTAGCAATAAATCATATCCAAATCAGCAAGTAAAAGGTCTAGACTAGTTAGCAATATCAGCAATAAAACTAGTAACCAATGTGGATTGAAAATAACACTTCAAGACTGAATAAAGATGGTTGTCATAAAAGTAAATTTCTGCAGCAATATATCAGCCTTATGGCTGTAGCATTCAATGAAGTACAACAACAAATCTGACCATCAAAAAGTGCCAAAATCCAGCCCAATAGATCACCTAGGTTAGTAGGTTAAACTAGCAAAGTTAGAGGGTTAGTCTAGGGTTAGTTTGTGAGATATTAGTAGTTAGGGTCAGGGTTTTTTGCAGCCTAATGGCTGTAGGAAACAAGTTAGTACGGCAATGAAAAATTGTGGAAGAAAGGGGACGCCCTAAGGGAGGAAAAATCCCCAAGGCATCAAGATCACTATCCCAAAGAGACAACTTTAAAACTTCAAAATTTCACGTTTACCAAGGCAACAATTTATTTCTCCAATGCAATAAGTAAATGACTAGTGCCTTTAAAAATGGGTTAATGGAGTCAAGAAAAGAAAGAGCTAGAGGTACTACCTCCTTGGGGGTGTAAATCCTCTTACTCTCCAAGGCAAGTATCCCTAGCTAGGGTTTAGGCTAAGAGGGTGTATGCCCTTATACTTCTCTTAGCAAACCCTTGTTAAACCAATAGCATGTAAGCATAAAATGGTGGAGACTATGGTGGGGGTGTATGCCCTTATACTTCCCACCATGCTCTAGCAAAATAACCTTGACTTGAACAATAATGATAGCACAATATAAAAAAACTTACCAATTCAAGGAAAAAAGCTAAGACAAACCACCATAAAAGCTAGAAAAAGCCTTCCAAGGCTAGCGCATCACTTCCATCAACCAAATATCCAAGACTTAGCCATAAACAAAAGCACAAGAGAGGGAACTAGCCAAAGAGAGCGAAAATTTCAGTCCAAGGGCCTCTCACAAGAGGGAGAGTTATGTTAAAATGAGATCTTATGATCTCTTATTTATACAAAATGTCACTAAGGTGACTTGTCCACATATTTAGGGGTAAACCACAAGACTAGGGGTCAACAACCTTAATCTTGCCCCCTTAACAAAGTAACATTAAACAATTCATCTAAAATTCACTTTTGCACATAAGAAAACCCTAATTTTAGAAGGACGTCACCCCTTTAGGGGACGTTTTGGCACTGAGAGGAGGTTGTTGGTGATGGAAGAGAGTGGAGAAGCTTCCCAAAGCCACATGTCAAGCATCAAGACCACTTCCTTCATGATCCCTTCAAAACGTCCTTGTGCCAATGCATGTCACCTCACCACCAAGCCCTAACCCCCTAGGTGACGTCATGCCTCTAGATGTGACGTTTTGCCTCTCCTAGGAAAAATGTTTGGCATGTGAGGGCTAGGCTACGTTGTCCAAGTCATCTTCAAGGCCTTCCAAGTTTGATCTTTCTCATCCGACATGCGGGCCCTTGGCATCCACTTGTGGGCTTCAAGCCCCATGGAAGCCCAAGCTAGGCTTGTTCTTCAAAAACCGTCCACCAACTAGGTGCTGCAAAGACAAATAAGCACACCCTCCAAGGATCTCAAGTCATAACATCATGATAACTGAATCCAATCAATAAATGATCCACCTAAGCATGTGCGTCAAAAATCACTATATCAAACAATTAATTGCTCAAAGACATTATGCAACTTATCAAGCTTGGATATGGGAGGGTTGAAGAGGTGTCCTATTGGGTAAATCTTTCCCTAGGTCAAGGAGAGTTTCCAAGAGATCCCTCTATAATCCATGTAAAGTGGGTGAAGTGGTTAGGGTCAAGACTCAATGGGCATAGGGCTCATGACATACAAGAGGTTGTAGTGTCTCATTCATGGGTGCCTTTGTAGAGGGTGTGTGGTACCTTCGTCTGCAATGCACTTTTTCCAAGCCCATTACTTGCCATTCTTTCATTCTTTCATAATTTTAAGGAAAGGTTGAAGGCCACTACACTGGCGTGGTGTTCAGATAATGGTAGTGTCACCCACAAACACCTAGTGGAAATTAGAAGGTTGGCTGGTGATGAGACCCCCTTTCTCTCAACCATGTAACTGAGAGCCATTACCCTGGCTTGGTGACCAGATGATGGTAATGTCATACCACTTAGATATTTATGGACATGATAGGCCAGCTCATGATGATACCTCCTATCCTTCAACTAACTTTTTAAGCATTTTCAATCATATTTTATTGTGGGTCCCCCTTTACTCAAAGATAAGTGTTTCATTGCTTTCTTGGGTGATCCCTGGGCAAAGCATCTAGAAGGTTCATACATAGGATTCTATCTTTTACCCAACATCAATCCCTCTAGGCCTTCAACCCCTTCTTCCCATAGAATGAGGACAACACCTTCTTGGGTCAATACACCCTAAAATCCCAAGAGATAAGGAAATGGGGGGAAACAGTGATGGAAAGTGGTAAGTATGGTCAGGAATAGTACAATGGCTCTTCAAGGGAGTTCCTAGTAGCAAACCCATCCCCAAGGAAGACCACTTACTAGGGCACAATGTTAACCACCAAGGTGAAGCAAGGAAAAAGGCATAATGTCCAAGCATATATCATGAAACTAAAGCAATCTAAGATACAACATACTCAAATGGCTTAAATATTGAAATGATGCTCACCATAATACTGACTTGTACCTCATGGAGCAAGGCCTACTGCCTTCCGGAAGCCAGTTGATGTGGTGGATGCCATCTGGAAATCTACAACCTCTGTGGTGGTGAGAAGGGTCTCCATCTGTGCAAAAAGATACTGCTGGTCATGTAGTCTCTCGGTACTCCATATCTGCAACCTGAGGGCTTCAAGACATAATCTCCTTAGTTATCCACAAAATGGGGATAACACTGCCAAAGGATTTAGGCTGCCATTGCACAAGTTCTTTCAAGGTTTTTAGAGGATTTAGAGATTGAGAATGAAAAAAATCACGGGGCCAAAGACTATCATAATTTTCATACTATAAGCATAAAATCACATAGGAGGTAGAGCACACAATACTAAGGATATTTGAAGGATCTTCACCTATTTATTTTTCTAAGATGCCACAAACAGTGACAACATTTTGCAGCTATCCAAATATCTCATAAACCACTAAAAACCCAGATTTTATAACCCTGAAAAATTGCAAAATGGTAAATGAAAGAAAGTTTGCATGGGCATATTGCAAGGACCCTAGATGGAGTAAAGGTACACTCAGGTACACTCCAAGCTAGCAAGCGGAGACAAAATTTCAATCAAAACTCTGAGTTCTGGTCAAACACGGCAAGTTTAACCAAAAACCAGACCCATCCAAACTCACAAATGCTCAACACGCCTCCAGCAACACTGAGGCCATGTTGGAGACTTGCAGGGCATGTTTTGGGTGAACTTTTAACGATTTTAGGGGCATTATTTCATCAATTTTAACCATTCCTGCTGCTAGCTTCTGCTGAGGGACAATTTTGTTGTTGCTGAAGGATTTAGACTGCCATTGCACAAATTCTTTCAAGGCTTTTTGAGAATTTGCAAAGATTTGGAGTCCAAAAATTTATTAGGCCAAAGACAGTCCAAATTTTCACGCTATAAGCATATTTTTGGAAGAAAAATCACATAGGAGCTAGGGCAAACAATATTAAGGGTAATTGAAGGATCTTTACCTATTATTTTTGCTGGTTTTTTTCTAAGACACCACAAATAGTCACAACATTTCGTGGTTACTCGAATATCTCATAAACCACTAAAAGCCTGGATTTCATATCACCATGGATTGGTTTGCAACAAGCTTGTTAAAGGGATATTTGGTGAATATACCTTGCCTCACATGAACCTTGGCATCATGAAATATTTGATCATAGAACTACCTTCACTAAAGGTTGTTGTTGCCACAACTCCATCACAAATAATATAGCTTTTTACTGCTGTTGTGAGAGAACAGTCCTGAAAATGACAGCCCTTGCATGCTAACAGATCTAAGGGTTCACTCTGAAACTGGATAATTTTGCAGATTGTGTTTACAGGAAGTTCAACTACTTTGTTCCTTAATTCCTACTGCCATCAAAGGTGAGGACCTCCTTATCCAAGAGAATATCTAAGGGACTGTTGACTTATGGAGACATCGAATGGAAACAAGGCTATGAAACCCACGTAGGAGTGCTCTTGTGAAGGTTGAGGAAAGGAATTTCACAAAGATTGATACTTTGTACAGTTGGAATGGATGAGGGCTTTGTTATCCACCATTTGTACAAGGATTTGACATGTCATTTTACGATGATTCTAGCTCCTCACAAGGTCTTGGACAATCCTTATGCCTAAACTCACAATGATGATGCATACTTTCTAGCATATAAAGTGCATTTATTTTAGGTTGCAAACCTAGACAAAGGATGCTGCCTATAGCACTATTTTGGACCTGTATAGTTTATGACTAAGACAGAAATTTGAGGAATATTTGTCCACCAGATCAGCAGAAAGTAGTGTTGTTGCTCCAGAAGGGTCATGCCTTTTGTCATTG
>JZKD02S0189332.1:0-16559 GCA_000966675.3 Picea glauca | reverse complement strand
CATGTCTAACATGTCGATGCTTCCATGGCAGGATGGTGTTGATGTGCTTCCATGGTAGGATGGCGGACGATGGATGTATGCGATGCGTATGCCGCCATTACCATAATACACGAGCATATATCCATGCACTGACAGAGTCTTAATGACTCTATAGCAGGATGGATATTGCTCACCATTGATGATGGCCAGCTATTAATAATCACTTGGACAGAAGTCGACGTGTCAGTGAGAGACTCGACTTTGACGATCTAGGGCTAGTAAGTGACTCTCTTGTTGCTGGAAGTTGTATCCTCCCCAAAACTCTACCCACCTTACCTCGAATTATGTACTAAGCCAGTCTCAGCCTCAATCTCAGTCACAATGTTAGCAAGCTCAGCTTCGGTTGTGAACCACAACTAAATTGACAGAACGACAGTGTTGATAATAACCGAGCTCAATGTACGTGCAAGAAGAAAATTAATATTACAATGAGAATCAAGATCATGTTGCAGGAGGAGGAGGTTTTAATAGCGGTCCACTGGAAGGAAATTGAGGATACAATGGATTTAGTGCGTGAGGAAATGAAAATTTTAACAGAGGTTGAGCAACCAGGCAGCCTCATAGATGACTATGTGTCCAAACAAAGTATTGTGCTTTCACACAAAGAATCTAGTCTGGTTTTTAAAGGCTTAAATCTCGGGCTAAAGACAGTTTGGAATTTTTGATTCCACGTTTTAATCAAAGGCCAAGAAACAAGGGATCATTTTTAAAGAGAATATCCTCAGTACGCGTGTCAAAAATGTTGATAAACTAATTGTTTTTGTTGACACAAAGTTATTATTGTTACCCGAAACATATGCTTCTTTCAAGGAATTGGCAATCAAATAAACTAACGTTCTTTATTAAATCAAAATAAAAGTGGAAATGGTTCAAAACAGGTTGCATCAGCCAGTTAAATCAACGACCACAACTGAAGAATTGTCCACCAAAGATTACAAAACAAGAGATAGCGCCAAACAAAAACAAAAAAAGAGAGTTGGAGGCATACAGAAATTTTCTGAAGGGATATTATCTCAGAAATAGAATTCAGAGAGAGAACTTAGGCGGATTTTCAAAGAGAAGTATGATGTGAGTGTTGGGAGGGATTTTTCATTCCATTATTTTATTACATCTTTCTCAGAGATTGACGAAATTGTCGATAGCAGGTGGTTTTGCAAAGCAGCAAAAGGAATAGGCGAGGATGAGCTTGTTTGCCTTCATGAGGTAAAGGTTTGCTTATTAGTTGTTGTATTAAGGCTCGATTTTATTCAGTGCTAATCAGTTTATGTATGCAGGTTTCCTCTTTGCAATTCACCACCATTGCTCTATCCCACTTCTGGCTCAGTTTTCTTTTTTCTTTTCTATGTTTGGTCTTTGTATTGTACATTTCGTCTAAAAAGACTAAAAATCATATACCTGGTCCTAATCTACGCAGAGACTTGCAGATTTCAAAGATTTGTGATTTATATGGAAGCTCTTTTAATTAAAATGAGGTTTTCTTCACTCTGAAATGTTTCTTTGAATTTTCTTTGAAGTCTTTAGTTTTCCTTTCTTTATTTATTTCTAAAAACTTTGATTTCAAAAAATAAAATAAAAAAGGATTGGACAAAATCTTGAAAGAAAAAAAAAAAAAAAAACTAACTAAATGTAATTAGGTCGTAAACAAGCATATTTATAAAAGTTTTATTTACTATCTTTAGTTTACATAAACTTTTTTTATTTTGTTACTTTAATTTTATGATCTTTACATCCTAACTTAAAAAAAAAATTAACCAAGTCATTTCATATGTCATGTGTATATATGTTTTATTCATTAACTAGTTTAATGTATATAACATTTTTGCTTAATTATTTTGATTTCATCGTGTTTTAGCTACATCCTAATTTTTGATGAAAATATAAAAAGTTGCATTATTTAAATGTTATCCATGCTCTTCAAACTAACCTAGTTTATTAACCTTCTTAATTTTTAGTTAACTTTATTTTTTTTTATTTTTTTAAGGCTAAATTAAAAACAAAAGCATTGTCATTCTAGTTTTTGATTTTTCTTTATTAATTTTAATACAAATGTATAAACTCCACATAGAAGTTGTTAAAGTTGTAAATAACATAAAAATCATGAAATCGCATAAAAATTAAATATTGTCAAAAGGTTAAATTATAATGCAAAGGAATTCATGATTGGACTATAGGTTAGGGTAAATTTAACATAAAATTCAATGTGCATTCTTGTCTAGGGCTTTAAGCCTAGGGTGATATTTCCTCTTCTTCTCGCCTAGCCCCGCGAGAGGTTGAAAATGTTGACGTTGGAGACTCCTTAGTCTTTTGGCGTCAACACTTAGTAGCTGGCATCACATTTTATTATTAAATCATTGAAATGCAATTCACATATTACATCGCTTTGGCCGTAGCCACATATTATCTCTACATAATCATTTATCAAACTAGGGATTATAGTGGGGATGTTACACTCTCAAAGATAACTTGATATTGTCGTAGAATCACATGATGTAACAAGTTGAACAACATCACTCTGAACAACATTTTGAGGAACGAGATCAAGTTTTCTCACATCTCCAATCGTATAAATATACCTCACTCAAGGAGAAGANCCACATATTATCTCTACATAATCATTTATTAAACTGGGGATTATAGTGGAGATGTTACACTCTCAAAGATAACTTGATATTGGCTTAGAATCACATGATGTAACAAGTTGAACAACATCACTCTGAACAACATTTTGAGGAATGAGATCAAGTTTTCTCATATCTCCAATCATATAAATATACCTCACTCAAGGAGAAGAGCCACCAAAAGTTAGCTCCTAAGTTTTATTGACCCTATATTATTCTCAAATGTAGAGGTCCAAATTCCTACAAATTGGTTTTTCATATCCATTATAATCTCCACCCATTCCTCCATGTGTCTTTCTTGAAGAAAGTTCTTGGGTCCAATTCCAGAGTTCAAACTAGCCTTCCAAAATTGGATGAGGAGGGTTTCGTTTAGTTTCATCCTGAGGCCATTTTGGATAAAAATTAGCGTTATATTCACTAGCACACTATCTAGGAATTTCTATTCCAATGGAAGGATACACAACCTGAATATGTTACATGGGAACCAACAAACATCCTACACCAATTTTCTCATTTGTATCGTTAAGGACAAGGATGCTTTGTAAGGGGAGGGCATGTTAGGGTCCCACCCTAACTCCCCTATTTAGTGGGATAGTTTGTTCCTTAATTTATTAAGTGTCATATTTATAAAATAATTTCCCATGAGATATAGTGTTAAATCAATCAATGTAAGTGGCCTCATTAAAGTGTTGTTTTTTCTACATATGAGATATGATTGATATATTATTACAATGATGAGTGTTCCATATATAGGGAACATATGGTGGCCATCCATGAAAAGATGTGTTCCTGTTGGACAAATGAGGGGGGGGGTGTGAATCAATTGTTACTGTGCTTAAACAATTATGCCTATTTTAAACTCTTTACAGAACACTCAATGGCGATCACAATAATGTAGGGAAGTAAGCAATAGAATATTCAACATCAATCACACACATGAAATATACAGAGATAGATATTTCCTAAGAAAACCCATAAAGGGAAAAACCTCTTCTTCTTGATATGATAAGTAATCTTTATTTTATGTACATTATCATTCTTAGGAGCACCAACTCCCTTTGAGGCTACCACCTCTGTTTTACAAGCAACAACTTGCTGAGAGCACCNTAGAATCACATGATGTAACAAGTTGAACAACATCACTCTGAACAACATTTTGAGGAACGAGATCAAGTTTTCTCACATCTCCAATCGTATAAATATACCTCACTCAAGGAGAAGAGCCACCAAAAGTTAGCTCCTAAGTTTTATTGACCCTATAGTATTCTCAAATGTAGAGGTCCAAATGCTTACAAATTGGTGTTTCATATCCATTATAATCTCCACCCATTCCTCCATGTGTCTTTCTTGAAGAAAGTTCTTGGGTCCAATTTCAGAGTTCAAACTAGCCTTCCAAAATTAGATGAGGAGGGTTTTGTTTAGTTTCATCCTGAGGCCATTTTGGATAAAAAATAGTGTTATATTCACTAGCACACTATCTAGGAATTTCTATTCCAACGGAAGGATACACAACTTGAATATGCTACATGGGAACCAACAAACATCCTACACCAATTTTCTCATTTGTATCCTTAAGGACAAGGATGCTTTGTAAGGGGAGGGCATGTTAGGGTCCCACCCTAACTCCCCTATTTAGTGGGATATTTTGTTACTTAATTTATTAAGTGTCATATTTATTAAATAATTTCCCATGAGATATAGTGTTAAATCAATCAATGTAAGTGGCCTCATTAAAGAGTTGTTTTTTCTACATATGAGATATGATCGATATATTATTACAATGATGAGTGTTCCATATATAGGGAACATATGGTGGCCATCCATGAAAGGATGTGTTCTTGTTGGACAAANGGGGGTGTTGAATCAATTGTTATTGTGCTTAAACAATTATGCTCATTTTAAACTCTTTACAGAACACTCAATGACGATCACAATAATGCAAGGAAGTAAACAATAGAATATTCAACATCAATCACACACATGAAATATACAGAGATATATATTTCTTGAGGAAACCCATAAAGGAAAAAACATCTTCTTCTTGATATGATAAGTAATCTTTATTTTATGTACATTATCATTCTTAGGAGCACCAACTCCCTTTGAGGCTACCACCTCTGTTTTACAAGCAGCAACTTGTTGAGAGCACCAACTCTCTAGTTTCTCTAGCACCAACTCCCTGGTTTCTCTAGCACCCACTAGAAGGAAGCACCAAATCCTTGGTTTCTCTAGCACCCACTAGAAGGAAGCACCAACTCCCTGAGAGTTCCAGCACCAAATGGATGGAAGCACCAACTTCCAGTTACATAGGCACTAACTTGTATAACAAAGAACAATAGTTCTCCCTTGCACCACCCTGACACCCTGGTTTTTCTGGCTGCAACCAGATAGAAGCTACAACTCCCTATGTTCAAGCACCCACTTGAAACTCTGAGGACAACAATCCTCCCTAGCACCTCCCTACCACCTTGAAATATAAACCTTTGCTTCTCATAAATTTATCACAGTGATACAGTATTTATTAATGGCTTACCAGTCCCATCAATGTTCTTCTACATTGCTCTGCTCTACCTGCATCCATGTCTTCCTACTCGCATCTTCTCGAGCTTTATGATCTTCTTCTCTGTCTCTGTATGCGTGCCTTATATTTCTCTTCCTCTCTTAGATATGCATTTATGTTCCTTGCTTCTTCTACACTTTATGCTATGTGTCTTATCTCCATTCTATGCGCTACGCCTCTTCTGTGCATTTCATCTCCTCCACACAGTATGATTATACCCGCATGAATCAGACTCAACAGCAGCAACCATCTCTTCTTTGTTCTCCATATATTTATCATGATAAATCATCCATGCAACTCATCGTCTTCTTTGGCGGTTATACTAAGTTTGCTCGTCACCAGTGGCTTATACTGAGATTCTTTTCCTTCTCTGGAAGTGTGACACTTTGTCTTATTTGTCACAATTGAGCGTATCCTCTCTGTTGCAGTTACAGACTTCGACACTTTTTCATCTTTCAATTATCTCTATGATCATTCTTCATTCCACTGGCAGTTACCTTGAGGCTCTTCAGCTCCTCTGGCGATCACCCTGCAACTCCTCGAGTTCTATGGCCGATACAATCACTCTGTTCTGGCAGTTACAACCAGTCAAATATGTCTTCTTTGGCTTCTTAGCCCCTTCCCTCACGTGATCATCGGCGGTGACCAAACGCCTATCCAAAAAGGCGTTTCTCGATTTTTGTCTAGTGAGCGTTGGCTCCGTTTCACGATATCACCTTGGGATATGAGCTTCATGTGACCACACAATTGCGGGAGAGTCCATAGGTGGTTTGAGAGAAACCCTCTTTTCGCCCCGTAATTCACTACGAGCCTCCACGCATCCTTTCTCCAAAACCATGGTTTCAATTGCAGCCCACTCACGAAAAATTAAGACTTGAGCATGTTTTGGCCCCGCAATGGAGCACGACCATCGATCTCATGATATTGACAGTGCTCCTGAACAGATGGTTCAGATCTTTCCTCTTAAGTCTGTGGACCAAATCTCACCTTCCTACATCAATGACTGAGATTTACTTCGTGATCTGGGCTCCGGGAGTTTCAGATCTCAAACCCTGTTGTTGTTGATTGGATATCTTTTGGAATGGAAGATCTGCTGACATATGTCCTCTTCAATCGATGGCTCTTCCTTCTTTCCTTTGTCCATGCATGATCCTTAGTCTCAACGATCAGGTGACATGTGGCCTTCCAAACCAATGGATGAGATTGATTTCACCTTTCAGGCTTCGAGAGTTTTGATTCTCAAACTTTGTTTTCTCTTGGATCATTTCACCCGGAGTCCACGATCCAACAATGTGTGTCCCTTTAATCCAATCGCTATCCTCTGATCCGAGACTTCGGCCTTCAACAATCTCAAACCTTTCTCCTTTGTGTTTTCCCGAAGTAGTTTCGCCTGGAGTTCACGATCCATTGACACGTACCCTCCTGCACAATCAACGATCATAAGTGACTTCGACACTTCGGGACTTTAGACTGATCATTGCTTCATTATCCTCCAGAGTGGTCACCTGCTAAATAAGTCACGGGCGGGGGAAGCCACCTGTTGTCGGTTAACACTTTCACTTGCATTGTCCTTCCATTGTACTAGATCAACGGTTGAGAATGCATTCGAAGTGATCTTCAAATCAGATGACTCGTATCCACTTCGGGACTTTGGCATTCGGGACTTCGGGACTTAGGGCATATGTTGGTGGTAAAACTCTTGAAGTAAGACTCTTGGAGTGATGTCACTTACTTACATCACTTGATGATGTGTCATGATCCTAGTAGCTACCACGTGTCACTTGGATTTTTGATTTGCACGTACCTGAAGTGCCAATCAACTTGACACTTGTCATTGTCTGATTGTGCCATGTGTCCTTGCTGACATCATCTGTTGATGTGGTCTTCTAATGTGGTCTGTTGACCAACAACACTGATCCAATGGTCCGTGTATGTCCTCCAAATCTGATGATCCTTATTCATTTTGAATTTCCGAGCTTTAGGTTTTTCCAATATCAAACTTTCTAGAGCGTAACCTCCTCGTATCTTTATATCTGAAGTGAATCTTGTTCGTTGATATCAGAATCTTAGATTGATGGCTTGATCTTTCTGCAATGTAGCTCTTCTGGTGTATCTTTTCCTTCCACTTGGAATGATCCAACGACTAACAGAAATTTGCATTTCAAGAATTTCAAATCTCAAGCTCTCCTAAGTGTAACCTCCTCTCGTCTTTAGATCTGAAGTGAATGTTGTTCATCAATCATGAACTTATATAGATGGATCAATCTTTCTGCGATGCAGCTTTGCTGACTTATCCTGTCCTTCCACTTCAAATTGATCTAACGGTTTTCGTTTACTCCAGCTCTCTGGCTCTCTAGACTTCGGGTTTTTCAAGTCTCAAACTGAAAATTCCTCTAAGTGATTTGCTTCGGAGTTGAGGATTGTGTGCCACCTGTCAGTCTTGACGATGGATGGTCCCTGCTTACTTCAGGACTTCGAAACTTTGACAAGTCTTCTCTCATATGCTCATCCTTCATGCATTTATTTATGCATCCAACGACTGTTGATCCTCGGTGCTCAAATCCAACAGATCAGATCGATACTTCTCCTCTGTGCTTCCTCTAGTCACTGGGAGATGATCTAACATTCATCAAGTATTTGGGATTGGTGATCCAACGGCCACTTTCGTTCTTCCTCCTGAGCGTTCTAATCTCCATGTCTTGGAATATTTTCTAAGTGTTCAAAGGTCTCAACCTTTGCTCCTCCTGCGAGTCCTTCTCTTGGACCTCGGCTGCACTTATGGAAAGAACAAAGCAATATCTCTTCTGAGCTTTGATCTCTGCATATTGTTTGCTCCTCCTCCTAAACTTACGCTTCCTTCTGCTCCACCTTATATTCTTTTCATCAATGACAAGAACACTCTTTCCTGCAAAACATGCCAACAATCTCCCCCTTTGGCATTGATGGAAACCCTCAAAGGTTGCGCTAGTTTGTTTGGACCTCCAACTGTAGCATCCGAACCACTCCTTTTCTCCCCCTTTGACATCAATGTCAAAGAAAACATGCTCCCCCTGAGTTGTTGCAGTACTTTTCGGAGGTATCAGATATTCAACCAATAGATACTCCCCGTGACATGATGGATTCTCTTATTTGAGTCCTGCAGAGTATTTGTATCTAACTCAGAGTCTTCTCCTTCTTATTCTTGGACCTGTTCATCTTCAGTTTCAACTGTTTCCTCTGTAGTAGACTCAATATTTCTCACCTCTCTTACTAGGATTCCTTCATCAACCTTTTCTTGTCATAACTGAATGACTCCTCGTGTCACTCTTCTCTGATTTTCTATTACAACAACTTCATTTTTCTTCTATGGTGCCTACAATCCAAGGCTCTTATGACCATATTCATCACAAGGAAAAATAATAACCGTTACAAACACTCTCATACCTCCTTTGATTCATCCATGAAAGTGTCTCTCTTCTAAACTTACTTTGAGGTGTCTGAGTAGCTTCTGGGTGTCCTTCTTGACCTAATCTTCTAATTATTGTAGTATTTCTTTCATTCTTTGAACATGAAGAACCTGAGTCATACCTACTTTCTCTTTTTACAAATGAATGACTTGCATCGGGTTTCTTAGGAGTATTGATTTCTTCCTTGTTGTATCCAAGACAAGATTTTTCATTTATCGATCTCTTATTATCCAAGATCTCATCTGGGATCATGGAACTATTCAAGAAATTGATTTGGGTGTTTGACTTCTCAACCTTATTTCTAATATTCACAACTTTTGCTTCCAGCTTATGACACGATTCTTCTTCTACTTCTTTTTTTATTGCATGGGAGGATTCAATATCAACATCATTATCTATCCTTATGCCTTTAGCCACCACTTGTCCTGAGTTTACATTTTTTACCTTACAATCTTCTTCAAAGGTCACATTTCATGTTTTTCTTTTACTTATAGACAAAAGCTTATCCTTGTCTCCGATAATCTTCTTGGAACATCCACTGTGTATATTCCATGAATCCTTTTGTTTTTGAGTTGAAAGTACTAGACCAAATTTTTCACTATCTTTCTTTTTCCATGTGTTGGCATTTCTAGCAAAGAGATTTATCCTTGGATCTTCTTTGTAATTCTTCAGATGGAAGTTTGCATCTTTGTGGCCGAAGTTATGATAGTTATAGCATTCAATATCATTTTTCAATAGGTCAAAGTGATTGTTGCAACTTTGTCTACTCATTGACTATTTATTATTTCTTGACCTCCTCAGTTGCATGTCTCTAAACTTAATTTGACAATTTGCAATATGTGGTTGTTTGTTAATTGGTTGTCTCATTCTTTGTTGTGGAAGATATTTATTCCTTGGGTGTCTTGATTTCTCATGTCTAAATCTTAAGGAAGAATTTACAACTTTGTGGCCAAAGTTAGAACAGTAGAAATAATATCCATAGAAAAAATCTTTGTACTCGGAAAATGGCAGCCTTCTTTGAGCAGGTTGATTTCTTCCATGTTGATGATTTCCTTGAGCAGAGGGTGTATTATTTCTTTGATCTACAGATTCAGTTCTGGCACCTTTTTCTTTACTCCTCCTTGGTGTATGATTATCGTCCTTTGTTTCTACAAGTTTGTTGTTGTCATTGGTTGTAGATTTGACAAACTTGATGGATTCTTTGTTGGTTGGTTGACCACTACTTGATCCTTCTTCATAACCCAAACTAGTTTTCAACTTTGGATTCCTTTGTTGATTTATAATGGTGGCTAATCCTTCTGAGGCTTTGATGCTTGACAGATTCTAGTGATACAAGGCTTGAAACTTCTCCAACTCTTTCCTAATTTTCACTACTTCTTCTTCCAGAGCTTCACATCTTGCCTTCTTTTCTGATAATTNGTTTGGGTTTCCAGGGGAAAAAATATATGTGTAATGTTTGTATTTTCCATTGTATCTTTTATGTTCCTTTACTGAATATATGTTTGCAGTAGATATTGTACAAGGTTAGAATTTACAAGTCTGAGTCTGTCAATCTCTTCTAAAGCACTAATCATCTCTCCTTCCAAGTCAACCACAACTTCTTCATTATTAACATCACTTCTTGTGCTTTCATTATCATAATCCTCTTTGGCCATAAGCAAAAAGTTGTTAACCTTCTCTTCACAGGAAGAGTCACTATCTGTGTCTTCTGAAGAGTCATCATTGTTTACACATAAACTTTACTTTTTACCAAATCTCTTGGATTTGTACTTCTCTTCAGCTTCACAGTTATGGTCCTTCTTCTTGTGTGGACACATAGATACAAAGTGGTGTATATTTCCACAGTTAAAACAATTGAAGGGAAACTTGCCTTGATACTTCCCTGATCCTTTCTTTAGTCTTCTCACAAATTTTGCTTCAATTTCATAAGGATTAGATTCTTCATTCTTATCTGTTTTAAAAGAAGCTTCTCTAGTGGTGGATTTATCTTTACCTATCCTCATTTCATATGCAGTCAACGTTCCTAGAAGTTGATCAAAATCCAAATCTTTTAGATCATTAAGTTCTTCTATAGCAGAGACCTTTGGGTTGAATCTATCTGGCAGAGATCTCAAAATTTTCTGAACTAAAGAGGCTTCCCCAATTTTTTCACCAAGTGATTTCATTGCATTTACTAGTTATTAAACTCTCAGAAAGTACTTCCCAACAGTTTCATCTTCTTTCATTTGTAGTTGTTAAAACTATACTCTATAGGTTTGAAGTTTGGCATCCTTTACCTTTTCATTGCCTTCATAACTGCTAATGAGTTTGTCCCACATTTATTTGGCAGATTCTAAGTGCATAAATTTTACAAATTCTACTTCTGCAAGCCCACTCAGAATAGAATTCATAGCCTTAGCGTTGAAGCTGATTTCTATCTTGTCATCCTTAGAAGCTAGTACAACCGGCTTTACATAACCAGTCCCTACCACATCCCATACATATGCACCTAAATCCATTATGTAGGTTATCATCCTAACTTTCCAGAAGCCAAAGTTTGTTCCATTGAATAGGGGGGCCTTATTGGTTGAAGTTCCCCCATGGCTAGTCATGTTTAAGCTCTAGGATCTACCCTTAAATAAAGGGAACTTGATCTGATAGCAATTGTTGGACAACTAAGAGGGGGGGTTGAATCAGTTGTTACTGTGCTAAAACAATTATGCCCATTTTAAACTCTTTACAGAACACTCAATGATGATCACAATAATGTAGGGAAGTAAACAATAGAATATTCAACATCAATCACACACATGAAATATACAGAGACAGATATTTCATGAGGAAACCCATAAAGGGAAAAACCTCTTCTTCTTGATATGATAAGTAATCTTTATTTTTTGTACATTATCATTCTTAGGAGCACCAATTCCCTTTGAGGCTACCACCTCTATTTTACAAGAAACAACTTGTTGAGAGAACCAACTCTCTAGTTTATCTAGCACCCACTAGAAGGAAGCACTAGCTCTCTGGTGTCTCTAGCACCCACTAGAAGGAAGAACCAACTCCCTGAGAGTTCCAGCACCAACTGGATGGAAGCACCAACTTCTAGTTACACAGGCACCAACCTATATAACAAAGAACAATAGTTCTCCCTTGCACCTCCCTGCCACCCTGGTTTTTTTGGCTGCAACCAAATGGAAGCTACAACTCCCTATGTTCAAGCACCCACTTGNGTTTGGGTTTCCAGGGGAAAAAATATATGTGTAATGTTTGTATTTTCCATTGTATCTTTTATGTTCCTTTACTGAATATATGTTTGCAGTAGATATTGTACAAGGTTAGAATTTACAAGTCTGAGTCTGTCAATCTCTTCTAAAGCACTAATCATCTCTCCTTCCAAGTCAACCACAACTTCTTCATTATTAACATCACTTCTTGTGCTTTCATTATCATAATCCTCTTTGGCCATAAGCAAAAAGTTGTTAACCTTCTCTTCACAGGAAGAGTCACTATCTGTGTCTTCTGAAGAGTCATCATTGTTTACACATAAACTTTACTTTTTACCAAATCTCTTGGATTTGTACTTCTCTTCAGCTTCACAGTTATGGTCCTTCTTCTTGTGTGGACACATAGATACAAAGTGGTGTATATTTCCACAGTTAAAACAATTGAAGGGAAACTTGCCTTGATACTTCCCTGATCCTTTCTTTAGTCTTCTCACAAATTTTGCTTCAATTTCATAAGGATTAGATTCTTCATTCTTATCTGTTTTAAAAGAAGCTTCTCTAGTGGTGGATTTATCTTTACCTATCCTCATTTCATATGCAGTCAACGTTCCTAGAAGTTGATCAAAATCCAAATCTTTTAGATCATTAAGTTCTTCTATAGCAGAGACCTTTGGGTTGAATCTATCTGGCAGAGATCTCAAAATTTTCTGAACTAAAGAGGCTTCCCCAATTTTTTCACCAAGTGATTTCATTGCATTTACTAGTTATTAAACTCTCAGAAAGTACTTCCCAACAGTTTCATCTTCTTTCATTTGTAGTTGTTAAAACTATACTCTATAGGTTTGAAGTTTGGCATCCTTTACCTTTTCATTGCCTTCATAACTGCTAATGAGTTTGTCCCACATTTATTTGGCAGATTCTAAGTGCATAAATTTTACAAATTCTACTTCTGCAAGCCCACTCAGAATAGAATTCATAGCCTTAGCGTTGAAGCTGATTTCTATCTTGTCATCCTTAGAAGCTAGTACAACCGGCTTTACATAACCAGTCTCTACCACATCCCATACATATGCACCTAAATCCATTATGTAGGTTATCATCCTAACTTTCCAGAAGCCAAAGTTTGTTCCATTGAACAGGGGGGCCTTATTGGTTGAAGTTCATCCATGGCTAGTCATGTTTAAGCTCTAGGATCTACCCTTAAATAAAGGGAACTTGATCTTATAGCAATTGTTGGACAACTAAGAGGGGGGATTGAATCAGTTGTTACTGTGCTAAAACAATTATGCCCATTTTAAACTCTTTACAGAACACTCAATGATGATCACAATAATGCAGGGAAGTAAACAATAGAATATTCAACATCAATCACACACATGAAATATACAGAGACAGATATTTCATGAGGAAACCCATAAAGGGAAAAACCTCTTCTTCTTGATATGATAAGTAATCTTTATTTTTTGTACATTATCATTCTTAGGAGCACCAATTCCCTTTGAGGCTACCACCTCTATTTTACAAGCAACAACTTGTTGAGAGAACCAACTCTCTAGTTTATCTAGCACCCACTAGAAGGAAGCACCAGCTCTCTGGTGTCTCTAGCACCCACTAGAAGGAAGAACCAACTCCCTGAGAGTTCCAGCACCAACTGGATGGAAGCACCAACTTCCAGTTACACATGCACCAACCTATATAACAAAGAACAATAGTTCTCCCTTGCACCTCCCTGCCACCCTGGTTTTTTTGGCTGCAACCAAATGGAAGCTACAACTCCCTATGTTCAAGCACCCACTTGAAACCCTGAGGACAAAAGTCCTCCCTATCACCTCCCTACCACCCTAAAATACAAATCTTTGCTTCTCATAAATTTATCACAGTGATACAGTATTTATTAATGGCTTACCAGTCTCATCATTGTTCTGCCTACATCAATGTCTTCTTGCTCGCATCTTCTTGAACTTTCTGATCTTATGCTCTATCTCCGTATGCACACCTCAGATTTCTCTTCCTCTCTCAGATACTCATTTATGTTCCTTTCTTCTTCTGCACTTTATGCTCTATATCTTATTTCCATTATATGCGCTACACATCTTCTCTGCGTTTCATCTTCTGCACACAACATGCTTCTACTCGCATGAATCACACTCAACAGCAGCAACCATATCTTCTTTGTTCTGTGTATATTTATCATGCCAAATCCTCTGCCAGATCATCCATGCAACTCAGCGTCTTCTTTGGTGGTTATATTGAGTTTGTTTGTCATCAGTGGATTATCCTGAGATTCTTTGCCTTCTCTGGTAGTGCGACACTTCGTCTTATTTGTCACATTTTATCTTATCCTCTTTGATGCAGTTACAGACTTCGACACTTTTCCATCTGTCAATTATCTCTATGATCAGTCTTCATTCCACTGGCAATTACCTTGAGGATCTTCAGCTCCTCTGGCGATCACCCTATAGCTCCTCGAGTTCTATGGCCGATAAAATCACTTTGTTATGGCAGTTACAGCCAGTCAATTATGGATTCTTTGGCTTCTAAGCCCCTTCCCTCACGTGATCATCGACGGTGACCAAACGCCTATCCAAAAAGGCACTTCCCTATTTCTATCTAGTGAGCGTTGGCTCTATTTCATGATATGACCTTGGTCTATGAACTTCATGTGACAACGCAATTGTGGGTGCGTCCATAGGAGGTTTGAGAGAAACCTTATTTTCACCCCGCAATTCACTACAAGCCTCCACGTGTCCTTTCTCCAAAACCATGGTTTCAATTGTGGCCCGCTCACGAAAAATTAAGAAACGAGCATGTTTTGGCCCCGCAATGGAGCACGACCATCGATCTCATGATATTGAAGGTACTCCTGAACAGAAGTTTCAAATCTGTCCTCTCAAGTATGGAGACTAGGTCTCACCTTCCTACATCAACGACTGAGATTTACTTCATGATCCGGGCTCCGGGAGTTTCAGATCTCAAACCCTGTTGCTGCTGACTGGATATATTACGAAATTGAAGATATGCTGACATATGTCCTCTTCAATCGACGAATCTGCCTTCTTTCCTTTTTCCGCGTGTGATCTTTAGTCTCAACAATCATGTGACATGTGGCCCTCCAAACCAATGGACGAGATCGATTTCGCCTTTCGGGCTTCGGGAATTTCGATTCTCAAACTCCACTTGCTCCCGGAGCATTTCACCCAGAGTCCACGATCCAATGATGTGTATCCCTTTAATCCAATGGCTATCCTCTGCTCCGGGACTTCGGCCTTTGGCAATATCAAACCTTTCTCCTTCGTGTTTTCCCGGAGTAGTTTCACCCAGAGTTCACGATCCGTTAGCATGTACCCTCCTGCATAATAAATGATCATAAGTGAATTTGGCACTTCGAGACTTTAGGATGATCTCTACTTCATTTTCCTCTGAAGTGGTCACCTATTGAATAAGTCACATGCGGTGAAAATCGCTTGTTGTTGTCTAACACTTCCACTTACATTGTCCTTCCATTGTACTATATCAACGGTTGAGAATGCATCCGCAGTGATCTTCAGATCGGACAACTCGTATCCACTTCGGGACTTCAGCATTCAGGACTTCGGAACTTAGGGCATCTACTGGTAGTAAAACTCCCGAAGTAATACTCCCGGAGTGACTTCACTTACTTACGTCACTTGATGACATGTCATGAGCCTAGTAGTTGCCATGTGTCACTCGGATTTGTGATTTTCATGTACCTAAAGTGTCAAATCAAATTGACACTTATCATTGTATGATTGCACCATGTGTCCTTGCTGACGTGATCTGTTGATGTGGTCTTCTAACATGGTATGTTGACCAACAACACTGATCCAACAGTCCTCATATGTCCTCCAAATCTGATGGTCCTTATTCATTTCATATTTTTGGGCTTCGGTTTTTTCCAATCTCAAACTTTCTGGAATTTAACCTCCTCGTATCTTTATATCCGAAGTGAATCTTGTTCATTGATCAAAATATTAGATCGACAGCTTGATATTTCTGTGATGTATCTCTTCTAGCATATCATGTCCTTCCACTTGGAATGATCCAACGGCTGATGGAAATTCGCATTTCGAGAATTTCAAATCTCAAGCTCTCCAGAGTGTAACCTTCTCGCGTCTTTAGATCTGAAGTGAATTTTGTTCGTTGATCATGAACTTGTATCGATGGATCGATATTTTTGCAATGTGTCTTTGCTAAATTATCATTTCCTTCCACTTCAAACTGATCTAACAATTGTCATTTACTCCGGTTCTTTGTCTCTCTGTCTCTCCAGACTTCAGGTTTTTCAAGTCTCAAACTGAAAAGTCCTCGAAGTGATTTGGTCTGTCGTTACAGATCGTGTGCCACCTGTCAGTCTTAACGATGGACAATCTCTGCTTACTTCGGGACTTTGACAAGTCCGCTCTCCTACGCTCGTCCAAAGGCTTAGCCTTCGTGCATTTATTTCTGGATCCAATGATTGTTGATGCTTGATGCTCAGATCCAATGGATCAGATATGTACTTCGCCTCCGCGCTTCCTCTAATCACTGGGCATTGATCTAACGGTCATCGAGTATTCAGGATTGGTGATCCAATGGCCACTGTCATTCTTCCTCCTGAGCTTTCTGATCTCTCTATCTTAGAATATTTTCTAAGTGTTCAAAGGTCTCGACCTTTGCTCCTCTTGCAAGT
>JZKD02S0189321.1:9192-22637 GCA_000966675.3 Picea glauca | reverse complement strand
GTGATACAATTCAGAGCTTCAGTTCACTTCAGCAAGTTTAGATAGAATGATTTCCTTACTGCAACACTAAGTACTTTTGGAATTGAGCATACACAGTGCGCAGCTATCTTTGAAAAAAAATACTTCCCTGGGTTGATAATTTATGTTTCACTTGGTTGTTTGAAATTAATTAAGCAATTATAGTGACCAACAGTAATATGTTACGCCACACATGTTTACAATCTTAGATTTTACTCTCTTCAACGGGATCATCGATCCCTGTAAGGATGACTAGATCACACCAGACTCCTCATCCTATGATCTAACCCTTGGTATTGAGTCGCTCATTGCTTCCCTAACTCACCATCTTACTGAGTAGTATAGTTCTTACAACTCTATGCCATCCTTTCTCTTCTCTCATCCTCTCTCTCTCTCTTCCCTGGTCTGCCCCTTCTTCATCTAAGTACTACCTATTTATATTTTTGGCTCATCAACCATTACAATACATTACAAAAACCCTAACCCTAACACCGTTAGGTCTTCCTTTCATGCGTGCCTCACCCGCTTCCCTTACACATGTTGCTTTTCCTTCCAACTGTCCTTTCCTCCTCTCATGCTTATCTTCCTGAAAATAACCTTTTCTCCTAACTAGGTTTGTGTCCAACAAAAGTCCTACATCATCAATGTGCATAAAGGAAATTCAAATATCTCCCTGGTAATTTCCAATCAAGACAAGAAGTTTATTAGTTCCAGTAAGAAATATGTTTTACTTTTCTTAAGAGAAAATTAGTTTGATGATCAGTCAATGAGAGTGAAGGCATCCCTAGAGGGGTGTACTAAAGAGAAAAAACAACAGTTGGAGGAGTTGCTACATAAATACAGAGGAGTGTTCTAGGAGCCTAAAGGGATACCATCTAAGAGGGAAGTGGATAACAAAATACAGTTGTTTCGAGACTCCCCATTGCCAAATTTTGAGTTGTATAGATAGTTCATTATGGAAGCGAATGAAATAAAGAAGCAATTGCAGCAGTTGTTAGAGAAGGGTGTAATTTGACCAAGTACCTCACCTTGTGGGTCACCCATAATAATTGTGCCCAAGAAGGATGGGACTTGGAGAATGTGTATCAATTATAGGGCATTGAACAAGATTACACTGAAGAATCAATACCCCTTGCCAAGGATTGATGATCTATTGGACCAATTGCATCATGCGAAGTAATTCACTATGTTGGATTTGAAATCAGGATATCACCAAGTAAAAGTCAAAGAAGAAGATACTTGGAAGATTGTCTTCAAGACAAAGAAAGGCTTGTATGAGTGGTTGGTTATTCCATTCGGTTTATGCAATGCACCGGCTACATTTATGAGACTAACGAATGGTGTTTTACACCCTTATCTAGATTCATTTGTTATTTTCTATATGGATTATATATTGGTTTATAGTGATAACTAGGAAGAGCATATGTCACATCTTATGTAGGTGTTAGAGACTCTGAAAAAGCATCGGATTCTAGCAAATCTCAAGAAATACGAGTTTTCTCAATAGAGTTTGGTGTATTTGGGGTATGTGATCAGTGGAGGGGACCTCAATATAGATCTTGTTAGCATCACCACCTTTCTTTCCTTTTAGAGTCGATTCTGAGTTGCGAAGTGATCCATGCACCCAAACAGGTGAAGTCAGGTACATAATACCATAATGTTGAACTTAGCAAATAGTTGGTTGGCCCTTGGAAAGGGGAAAAGGTGTCAGATTTGAGTACTATATACGTGGTACAGGCTTGTCTTTTCCTAGAGGTCGAATCCTGTTAAGAAACCAGTTTCTACATACCCCTGTCAAGTGAAGTGGTTAAATAAAGGTCGTGTCAACAAGTGCCATAGTTAGTATCATTTTATTATGAAAGCCGAAGGAATGAGGAATTGCAGTGTTCATATGATGCATGCACAAAAAATCGTATCACCTCCATTCTACATGCGGGGATTTTCCATGAATAGCCTGAGGATGGAATTGAAACTTATTGTCGCCATAAATTCATTAATTTCCAGCAGTTCCTCCTCTCTGAGCTGATCCACTATAAATCTCAGATGCTCAATGTGTTCCTCCAGTCATAGAATGTCACCCAAATTGTCTGTCACATTTTCCTTTTTCCAATCCAATTGGTTCATATTTATTCCTCGATACATCTGTTTAGAACATTTGCACACAGTTTTCACCTCAGTTGCATCATAATGTTTTCTTAGAGTACACGAAAGGGTGTGCGGAGCGGCAGAACTGCGAGGTCAGAACCTCAGAGAGATTGGATTTCTTTTGCGCCTGTGGAAACCATTCCTAGAAGCTTAGAAGGATCTATCTTTTCACCTACAAAAAATACCATATTAAGATGTGAGAAGGACGAGACAAAGAAATTCATATAGAAGGGGAAGGCAGTAGGATTGTTTTCCTCCGGACAACAGTTGCCTCAGAGAAGAGGCGGGCTGAGAAAGAACAAGGAGGTCATGAAGGTAGAAGCCACGGGGATGAATGAGGAAATGCCATCTCAGCAGCTGAAGCAGAAAAAGATGGCTATTGCCGAGCTTTATCAGGAAAACAGAGAAATAGAACGACAGCTAGCGACAAAGATCGTGGAGGCATCAACTGCACAGAGTCATAGAGGGAGTGTGACATGGCTAAAAAGGAAACATAAAGAAGACCAGAACGTTATTGTCCAGCTGCGAGAAGCGCAAAAGCTAGCAAGGGAAGGGAACGTAGAGTATCCCACAGATGGCGAAGTAGATGAAAAAGAAGTCCATATGGCTCTCGCCTTCGCACAAGAAAATAAATCTTAACGAGTGGCACTGTCCTTCACGAAATTTTTTGAGTGATACATGTCCTCTGGAAACATCTCACCATTTTGGTAACGGTCACGGGAATTGCGCAGTCATTTGTTGTGCACAACTCCCAACAAATAGGCATGTAACAAGAGGCGAAACCAACATTACATATGGTTGGTTTTGGGCGGACACTTGTTTATAAGGATAGTTGATCGAGGGACACAACGACACATTTTTTCCCTACATCGGGTCTTGACCAACTATCAGATCTCATGGTGAAGTTTGAAGATGGTTACTAGTAGACATGCATGATTGTTGCCTATTTTTGTATGGTGTCATGCGAAGAGTTTCTTGCGCATGTGGCATGATTTTTTCCTAGTCTAGAGTTAGTAGTTAGAATAGAGGGCAGCCCAAGCGACACCCTAGTTTATATATTTCATCTTTCCGATGTAACCAGGGTTGGTTGGAAATTTTAAGAAACAAATGCTATTGTAAGAAGTCTGAGTGTTTTTTACTAAAACTTAATGCAAAGGTCCTGTGTTTTGATGTAAAGATTCTAATTGTGATAGTTGGATGTATTGTGTTTCTTTCTCTACATATGTTCTTTCCTGTTATCTTTAATTTCATATCTCAAATTGTCTATTTTGGAACAAATTTTCGAACCTGTGGATTTGTTGTATTGCACCCCTTGTTCGCGCCACTTAGAAAAAGTGTTTTCTTCTCAATCTAACTCTGAATTTGTCCACAACAACGCTCTTGAGTTCTCTCCCTCTGTTTTTCTCCCACCACACTTTACGATTGAAACTGAAGGTTGTCACTCGCCTAGCCTTTCCCTCTCGAATCTAGTCACTGAGTCATTTGTTTTGTCTCCTCCAAAGACCAACCCCATAGCCCGAGTCTTATTTACCTACGCTAATATAACCAGAAGCATTTCATCACCAGTTTTAAAATCTAGCCATAATTCGTAAAGCCATATCTCGTGCGGAGACCATGACATTTCTGAGAGAGCCCTCTCCAAATCTAAAAGGCCAGTTTTGGGTCTCAAAGTTGGTTGAAAAATTTACCTTCATCGTATGTTCATCAAACAAATAGATTTATAGAGTGCTAACATTCTGGCATCGTTTTTGGGGATGAAGTTGAAAACAAATTCCCCTGGAGAATGACAAACGTGTAGTTTGACCCCTAAGGGTAACAGAGGGACAAACGCCCATATCAGGTGAAATATTTACCCTAGCGACTACAATCCAAACAAACCAATGGCCCCCCAAGTAGCACTATTTAGGAAACCTGGCTCCAAAGACCTTTTACACTAGAGTGAATCCTGACCCAAACCCCTCTAAGCCTATATACGACCCAGAGAGGATTCTGCACAAGGCTAGAGAGCAGGTGCCGGACCCATTCTATGTCTTGGACAGAAGTTTGTCCTTGCCCAAAGATGGCATGCAGAGCATTGACAACCTAGAGTTTGATGCCATTTTTGAACAAACTTTGTTTAGGTCCAAGTCAGAGACCAGTTTGGATGAGACTGTCTTTGACCCCAAAAAAATTCGATCCCTAGTGACGAATAACACCTCCCATATTCGCCCCCCTTGTCCTTCCAGCCTAGTTTCACAACTTACCTCATAATTATAGCCAAAGAATCAGACTCTGCGATGTTGAGGGAGATGTTTTCGTTGAGAAACACCTGGACCAGTTTAATGACTTTGTCGACTTGGAGGAGGTAGATTACGCGGATGCAAAGATGAGGTTTTTAAAGCAAATCCTTTTGGGAGACGTAAGAAAGTGGTTCAAGGCCCTCCCACCCACTAGCATTCCAGACATCGTGACATTCGAAAGATCTTTCCTAAGTAAATGGGGGGACAAGAAGAACCCTTTGCAATTGTTGACACAATACAATAACATGAAGAAAGCACTAGAGGAAATGGTGCAAGAATTCTCAACTCATTTTCTGAAAATATACAACTCCATACCCACCAAACTAAAACCCCCACCTAGTGCTGCACAGCTGCGATACGTAGATTCATTCAACAATTACTTTTCTCTACTGCTGAGAGAAAAAAGGTCAGAAAACCTGGATGTCATAGTGAGTAACGTTGTTAAGGTCGAAGCGAACATGATGGCATCAAGAAAAATCAAGTCGAAGTTCAATCGAAGCAACAAAATACATCAGGGATATGCACAACCATCGACGTCATGGTCCTCAGATGACCTGTTCGATATGATGATGAAAACCATGGAAAAGTTGATGGAATGAATGTCTGTCGGAAACAGACCTACTATGCGAGACCAAAACAACCCGCAACCCAAAAATCAAAATGTCCAGAGGGGTCAGATTCCTCAAATCAAACAGGGGGACCCAGGTGACTAGTAGACAAGGCCCCCTTTCCAGAACAACTACATGGAGGAGGATTTCAACCAGTCTTTCGATGACCAGATGCACTATTGTGATGATAAAAACCTGTGTGCGTTCTTGACAAAAAGTGAACATGATCAATATATGATCCAAAATGAAGACTTTGCAATAGAAACTAATGATGACATGATACTCGAAACAGATGGTGCACTGTCTTGGGAGAAGGAGGAAATTAAGAAAGGTTATCAGAATGCTATCATGCATTTTCAGAAGAAGTACAACCTTTAGAGAAAATATGCACCTGTTGAGCCAAAGAAAATAGACTCCACGAAGGGGCCTACAGCGGACGCGCCCTCCACAAGCCGATCAAGACTAGACAAAACGGCCAAGGATGCAGCTGTGAAGATGAAGTCGAAGAAGGAAATCCCCAAAAAGGCCCCAGAGATAGGCCGGGAGATGGGCAGAAAAGAGGTAGAGAAGGCCTGCCCCCCTTTCAATTTTGAACACGAGATGGAAAAAATCAAAATATTTGACCCATTCAATGAGCTAAATAGAAAGGGTGAGTATCGATAACAAATCATAAAGATGTTGAAAATAGGAGGGGCCCCCGATACTTTGAACGTTTGAGATGACCACTCTGCCATTTTGTTTGGCCTGCATGTCAAAGATACAAGTGATGAGGAAGACGTTCCCCCTTTTTATGTCAGTATGAAAATCCATGACCTAAACTTACATAATTCCATGCTTGATTCTGGTGCATCACATAATCTCATGTCGAAGGTGGTCATGGATGAGCTGGGACTAGAGGTCACCAAGCCATACAAAGACCTTTTCTCTTTCGATTCAAGGAAAGTCAAATGTTTGGGCCTAATTAAAGACATGGTCGTATTGTTGGCCCAAATCTCCGCCAAGAACATGGTCATGAACATAGTCGTCAAAGACATACCTAGGAAATTTGGCATGCTACTCTCAAGGTCGTGGGTCGCGAAGCTGAAAGGAACATTGCATATGGATATGACATACACCATTATTCCTATGTTTGGCCATGACAGAAGAATATACAGGGAAGTCCTGCTGAAATATATGGTGAGAAACAAAATGTAGCCCCACAACCATCCTATATATGTCATCGACATCGAAGTGGGTTCATCTATTTTCTATAATGATCTTAGCTTCAGGGAGGAAGGACCGACGACCACCACAACAGTCGATGATGATACCGCCCAAGAAATCATAGAGCACACTGACCCAGAAGACCGCGTAGAAGGTGGTGTGTGGAACATGAGTTTTGACGGCGCAGTCAGCCGAGAAGGAGCTGGGGCTGGCATATGGGTAAGCCCCCCTAAGACAAGCACAAAGTTTCGTTCGTAAATGCTCACATTTGAATGCACTAACAATGTGGTGGAGTATGAAGTGCTAATTTTGGGCCTTCAAGTTTTGAAAGAACTAGGTGCGCAGAGGATAGCAGTGTGCGGAGATTCCAAGCTGATCATAAATCAAGTAAAGGGTGTGTACCATACCAAGCATCCCAAACTATGTGTTTACAAAAATATGGCTCTGGATCTTCTCGGAGGTTTTTCAGAATATGACATGACCATTATCCCCAGGGAACAAAATCAGATCACCGATGCATTGGCCACCTCGGCCTCGGTTTTCAAGATCCCCTCTCTCCCAGACAAAAGATATGAATTCGAGGTCAGGCATAGGTCAGCAGTACCTGATAACATCAAACACTAGCAGGTGATTGAGGATGATAAATAGGTGGAAAGGTTTCTCCTCATGAGCGACGAGTTTGCTAACACAAACTTCAATGGGGAACACTGCGGCGATGAAGATGAGTGCACAGATGCACGTAGTGATGATGACCCTTTCCAAAACCAGATCACAGGAAGGGATATAATTCAACTAAAAAATAACATCATTTCGAAGGGGTTGGTACCGCTGGAAAAACTGTTTGACGAAAATGATGTAGCTAAGAACCCCAAGATCACTGCAAGCGCAGAAGACATGGAAGACTGCAACATCAGGACCGAGTCGGAGCCGAAGATGGTAAAGTTATCAAAAACACTTAGTCTAGAGGTCAAGCAGGATTACATAAAACTCATGAAGGACCTCCCAGACATTTTCGCGTGGAGCTATGATGATCTGAAAGTTTACGACACAAGGGTAATCTAGCATGTTATCCCTCTCAAGGAAGATCAGAAGCCTTTCAAGAAAAAGTTGAGATAAATAAACCCTTTGTTACTTTCTCTGATCAAGAAAGAGGTAAAAATGAATTTTGAAGCCAAAATCATCGTTTCCTTGAGATTCTCGAAGTGGGTAGCTAACTTAGTGCCTGTGAGAAAGAAAAACGGCGAAATTAGACTATGTGTATATTTCTGAAATTTGAATAAGGTGTTTCTTAAATACCACTACCCCCTCCCCAAAATGGACTACATCTTGCAAAAGGTAGTGGGATCTCAAAGGATGTCCGTGCTGGATAGTTTCTTAGGCTATAACCAAATCATGGTTCACCCGGATGACAGATATAAGACAACTTTCACCACTCCCTAGGGAATGTTCATGTATGCTAAGATGCCTTTCGGCCTGATGAAATCTGGTGCCACCTTTTAGAGGGTGATGGACATCACTTTTGCTGATGAAAATGATAAATTCATCATGATTTACCTTGATGACATCACAGTGTACTCTACCTCAAATAAAAAACACCTCGAGCAACTGAAGAGAGTTTTTCAAAAGTGCAGGAAGTTCAGTATATCACTGAATCCGAAGAAATCTCATTTTGTAGTAGAGGAAGGCAAGCTTTTGGGACACATCATTTTCAAAGAAGTCATTAAAATAGACCCCAACCAAGTTGAAGGGATTTTGAAGATCGGTACCCCGCGTAGTAAAAAGGAGGTACAATCTTTCCTGGGTAAGGTAAATTTTCTGAGAAGGTTTATCCCAAACCTAGCGGAAACCATAAAGCATATAACTTGTATGCTCAGGAAAGGAAACGAGATTAAGTGGAACCCAGAGGCCAAGAAGTCCTTTGAAAACATCAAAGTGGCCCTAACTAAATCCCCTGTGTTAGCCAGACTGGACTTTACGAAAGATTTTCTCCTTTTTTCATTCACCTTAGAGCACACTATTGTCAGAGTACTTTTGCAAAAGGACGAGCAGGATTTCGAGAAACCCACAGCCTACTTCAGTCGAACACTGCGTAATGCTCCCTTAAGGTATGAAATTATGGAAAATCAGGCGTCCTCTTTATTAAAGGCTCTGAAGGAATTCAGGACGTATATATTGCACTCCCACGTCATCGCCTGCATGCCCAGCAGTTTGGTAAAGGACATCCTTACCCAGCCCAACCTAGAAGGAAGGAGAGGAAAGTGGATAGCCGCCATGTTAGAATATGACCTTGAGATCAAGCCAACAAAGTTGGTCAAGGGCTAGGGCCTCGAGAAGATAATGGCACAGTCGGACTGCAACGTTGTGGGTATAAATTTCATTATTGATCTGTCAGAGGGCCCTCAAGAATAAAAAGTTGCACAGGTACCTCAATGTTTCATTGATTCACCATGGTATACAGATATCATATATGTTTTAGAAAATCTCCAGGCCACTCCAGGCATGAGAAAAAATAAGGCGAGATTCCTCAAGATTAAGGTGGTTAAGTTCTGCATTTTGGATAATTACCTATATTGGAAAGATCCTGGAGGAATATTGTTAAGCTGTCTACTGGAGAACGAGGCGAAGCAGGCCATACAAAAGCTTCACAAAGGAGACTGCGGAGGGAACCATTATTGGAAGACCAATATGCACAAGATCCTGAGGGCAGGTTATTACTGGCTGACACTTTTCGTTGATGTATATAAAGAAGTCTCCAGTTTCCACAAATTCCAAATTTTCAATGGGAGAAGAAAGCTATAGCCTCTGTCGTTAAAGACAATCTCAGTCGAGGATCCTTTCATGTAGTGGGGTCTGGATTTCATAGGTGAGATAAAATTGTCATCCTCCGTGTAGCACAAATGGATCCTCACGGCCACCGATTATTTTACGTAGTGGATTGACGCAATCCCCACAAAGCAAGACATCGATGCGGTCATCATACAGTTCCTGGAGACAAACATTTTGTTAAGGTTTGGATGTCCTGTTAAGATCATAATAGATAATGCAGCTGCATTCAAGTCTAAAAGGATGGAGAAGTTCTTTCAGGACTATAATATAACCTTGGTACATTCCACAACATATTATCCGCAGGGAAACAGGCTAGCAAAGTCCTTGAATAAGAGCCTGACCAGAATCATCAAAAGGCTCTTGCAAGAAAATAAGAGAGAATGGCATAAGAAGCTTATCTACGTGTTGTGGGAAGATCAGATCACCACCAAAAAGTCCATATCAACATCACCTTTTCAGATCATTTACGGCGCAGACGTGATTTTCCCTACTGCATTGGGACTGCCTGTCAGGGAACTGTTGCAAGAGTAGGAGGCCAAACTGGATGATGCACAAAGAAGTATAAACCAGATGATCCACACCCAACAGGCAAGGGAGCAGGCATATAATCGATCCCAACTTCACCAAGAGAGGATAAAGAAAACTTTCGACAAACACTCCAAGTAGGAAGATCTTCAGGTGGGAGATATGGTGTTGAGATGGGACACGCGAAATAAAGGAAAAGGGAAACACGAAAAGTTCGATCACCTTTGGACAGGACCATATAGAGTCAGCGCATGCTGTAGAGACAACTCTTTTTTCTTGACAGGGCTGGATGGGGAATGTCTTGGTTGGGGGCCTATAAATGACAGGTTCCTCAAACTCTACCTGATGTAATACATTTTGTTTGAGTCATTTTTCATTGTAAATAGTCGCTAAATTTGAGTTGAGTCAGTACGTCAACAAAAAATTGAAGCCCGAAGTGAAGGCCCGAAGTTTATGCTGCAATCTTATAAGTTGTGCCACTGAGTCTAGTTGTTTTCTTTTTCATTCGTCGTTTTTTTACTTAGTATCTAGACGTCAAATAAATCCCAATGGTCAGGCACCTGGTCTACTGTTCTTTGCTACCTCACAGGGAGGATAGCATCCCTGTTGGAGCCAGTTGTTAGTGCTGCCACCTTTCTTTCCTTTTAGATTCGATTTTGAGTCACGTAGTGATCCATGCGCCCAAACAGGTGAAGTCAAGTATGTAATACCATAATGCTAAAGTCAGCAAAGGACCGGTTAGCCCTTGGAAAGGGGAAAGGGTGTCAGAGTCGAGAACTGTATACATGGTACGAGCTTGTCTTTTCCCAGAGGTCGAATCCAGTTAAGAAACCAGTTTCTACGTACCCCTGTCGAGTCAAGTGGTTAAATAAAGTCCGCATCGACAAGTGCCACAGTTACTATCATTTTATTATGAAGGTTGAAGGAATGAATAATTGCAGCATTCGTATGATGCTTGCACAGAAAATCATATCACCTCCATTCCACACGCAGGGATTTTCCATGAATAGCCTAAGGATCGACTTGAAACTTCTCATCGCCATAAATTCATTAATGTCCAACAGTTCCTCCTCTCTGAGTTGATCCGATATAAATCTCAGATGCTCGACGTGTTCCTCCAGTCATAGAATGTGGCCCAAGTTGTCTATTGCATTTTCCTTTTGCTAATCCAATTGGTTTACATTTGTTCCTCGATACATCTATTCAGAACATTTGCGCATAGTTTTCACCTCGGTCGCATCATGGCATTTTCTCAGAGTACAGGAAAGGGTGTACGGAGTGGAAAAAATGCGAGGTCTGAACCTCAAAGAGATTGTATTTCTTTCACGCCTGCGACAACCATTCCTAAAAGCTTAGAAGGATCTATATTTTCACCTACAAAAGAGACCATCTTAAGACGTGAGAAGTTTGAGACAGAGAAATTCATACAGAAGGGGAAGGCGGTAGGAGCATTTTCCTCCAGACAATAGTTGCCTTGGAGAAGAGGCAGGCCAAGAAGGAACGAGGAGGTCATGAAGGCGAAAGCCATGGGGACGAATGAGGAAATTTCATCTCAGCAACTGAAGCAGGAAAAGCTGGCTATTATCGATCTTTATCAGAAAAACAGAGAATTAAAACAATAGCTAGCGACAAAGACCGTGGAGGCATCACCTGCACAGAGTCATAGATTTAGCGTGACATGGCTGAAAAGGCAGCTTAAGGAGGCTCAGAACATTATTGTCCAGTTGTGAGAAGCGCAAAGGATAGCAGGGGAAGGGCACGCAAAGTATCCCAGAGACGTCAGAGCAGTTGAACAAGAAGTCCATATGGATCTCACCTTCGCACAAGAAAATAAATCTTAACGAGCGGCATTGTCCTTCATGACAGTTTTTGAGTAATACGCGTCCTCTAAAAACATCTCACCATTTTGGTAACGGTCACATAAATCACATAGTCGTTTGTTGTGCATAGCTCCCAACAAATAGGCGTGTAACGAGAGGTGAAACTAACATTGTAGATGGTCGGTTTTGGGCGGACACATGTTTGTAAGGATAGATGATCGAGGGACACAGCGACACATTTTTTCCCTACGTCGGGTCTTGACCGAAAATCCAATATCGTGGCGAAGTTTGAAGACAATTACTAGTAGACATGCATGATTGTTGCTTGTTTTTGTATGGTGCCATGTGAAGAGTTTCTTGCGCATGTGGCATGATTGTTTCCTAGTCTAGAGTTAGCAGTTAGAATAGAGTGCAACCCAAGAGGCACCCTAGTTTATATATTTCATCTTTCCGATGTAACAAGGGTTGGTTGGCAATTTTAAGAAACAAATGCTATTGTAATAAGTCTGAGTGTTTTTGACTAAAACTTAATGCAATGGTCCTTCGTTTTGATGTAAAGATTCTAGTTGTGATAGTTGGATGTATTGTGTTTATTTCTCTACGTATGTTCTTTCCTGTTATCTTTAATTTCATATCCCAAATCATCTATTTTGGAATGAATTTTCAAACCTGTGGATTCGTTGTACTGCACCCCTTGTTCGCATCACTTAGACAAATCATTTCCTTCTCAAGCTAACTCTGAATTCATCCATAGTGGCGCTCTTCAGTTCGCTCCCTCTATTTTTTTCCTGCCACACTTTACGATTAACACTAAAGGTTGTCGATCGCCTAGCCTTTCCCTCTTGAATCCAGTCATTGGGTCATTTGTTTTGTCTCTTCCTCAGACCGACCCCATAGCCTGAGTTTTATTTACCTATGCCAATATAACCAGAAGCATTTCATCACCAGTTTTAAAAACTAGCCATCATTCGTAAAGCCATATCTCACGTGGAGACCGCGCCATTTCTGAGAGATCCCTCTCCAGATCCGAAAGACTAGTTTCAGGTCTCAAAGTTGGTTGAAAAATTTACCTTTGTTGTCTGTTCATCAGCCAAATAGATTTACGGAGTGCTAACAGATCCCAAAAATATTGAGACCATTATGAAATGGCCGATTCCCACAGATTTCACTAAAGTTAGGAGTTTTGTTGGGGCAACACAACACTTGTGGAAGTTCATAGCTTCATTTTCAGTGATAGCTACACCACTCCACACCATAACAGCTAGTGGTAAGAGTTTCATGTGCGGAAAGAATCAACATAATTCCTTTGATGAGCTTAAAATAAAGATCAGTCAAGCACCAGTGCTCACGCTACCAAATTTGCAGAAGCCTTTTGAAGTGGAGACAGATGCAAGTGGGCATGCCATGGGAGCAGTTTCGATGCAGGGAGGAAGGCATGTCTACTATCATTCTGAAGTATTTGATGGGGTAGTTCTCAACTACCCTAACTATGACAAGGATGTCTATACCTTGGTACAAGATTTCAAAAAGTGGAAGCACTATCTGATGGGAAAGGATACCATAATTCACACAGACCACCAACCACTAAAGTATTTGCATGCCCAGAGTAAGCTACAAAAAACCAGGCATTACAAGTGGATGGGGATTTTACAACAATTTAATTTGGTCATAAAGTATAAGAAGGGTAGAAAAAATAAGTTGGCAGACATTCTTTCAAAACCACCCACATCTAATATTACAACTTTGGGAAATCTAATGCACATGGATCCTTTTACCAATGATGCATATAAAGAGGCATACATAGAAGATGAGGACTTCAAGGAGGTGTTTCAATAGCTACAAGGCCAAATTCATATAGAATAAGGTGATGGAAAGGTTGACTATCATTTCGATAATGGTTTACTCTACAAGCTCGACAACCTTTGTGTTACTAAAGGTGAATGATTACATCTTATCAGAGAGGCTCACACCTCCAATGTTGCAGGACATTTTGGTGTTGGGAAGAAAGTTTCCAACTTACA
>JZKD02S0189277.1:0-12678 GCA_000966675.3 Picea glauca | reverse complement strand
ACCCATTAAATTATTATCTCACGCGGGGGAGAGGAAATTCCAATTACCAAAAGACGTGCCGAGGCCAAAAACGCCTTGTAGAACCAGTAAGTCTTCAAACTTAGTTGCACCATCAAGTACATAACTTCATGGCACATGGAGTTGACCCCCTATTTGAAATAGGTGGTCAACATCTGGCTCCACATGGCGACGTGTGTTTGATCTTTCTTTGGGAAGGAGAGCACATGAGAACTTCAGAATCTACAAAACAAAGTGCTCACCAATACCCAACATAAATATAAGTATGAAATGAATAAATAAAATGCTATAAACAATAATCACATAAATGAAATTACTATTGTACAACAAAAATGAAACTATGATACACTGAATAATATAAGTGACATAATTACATAATGAAATGAAATAATACAAAAATGAAAGAAAGGAGAAGGGTTAGAAATACGTTACAAAGGGTGTCCCTTTGGACACCAAGTGGCCATGTGAAGAATTACTTCAAGGGAGAGTCCTCTCACTAGCATGTTTGACTTTATGTCATCCCACTCACTGAGATGAGTTGCTATAAAACTGATATACTTTATTCTTCTTTCTGCTATGCACATGTGAATCCCTGTTTCTAACCCTAGGCCACTTGGGATAATCCTCCTTCATTTTTTTTTGATGATTTTGCATAGGTGCCAAGTGAAAAGATTCTGAACCTAATTTTTCCTCGAAAGGCTTGGAATACCTATTCATAGGGATGATATAATTTACATTATCATTATAAACCTTATCATCCTTATGATTTTCCATCAGACTTACATCACATATTTTTCCTTTGATTTTTCCAATTTCTAAAAAATAAGGAGGGTGTGGCCCAAGAATTCCATGTGATTCTTTCTGACACCTAATTGATACCTCTGATGATTGGTGAGTTGATGACACATTTTCAACTGAAAAATCCAATTATGTTTCTAATTTTTAAGGAGTCGAATCATTATTCACCTTAGCCAAATCTTCCTCAAGAAAAATCCCATCAAAAGAATCCATGGTGTCCCAAACACTACAAATGTTTGGGGACTCATCTTTAAGTTCCATCTTGGTAGATGTTAGAGAAGTAGACTCTATCTCATAACATCCCATCTCTAGTTCATGATACACAACATTATTTGTGGGATTCCTAGGATCCTCAACATGGTAATTTCTTTCCAACTCCCTGTTTAATCTAAACATGGAACCATTTGGAGTTGGAATGGTGGCATAAGTTAAATCCATTTGCAAATTACCACCTAAATATATAGATTTCTTCCTTGATAGCAACATACCCCAAGCATCAGGTACATCAATTACAACAATGTCCATTTCTATCATGATGTCTAGGAATGCAGCCAAGTGTACTTGCAATCCTTTAATTAATCCATGCACCTTAATTGTTTTTCTATCCATAGCGCAAATGTTATGATAAGGTCTAGATATCCTTAAGTTCAATTGTTCCATTACTTTCTTAGTCATAACAATTGAACTAGCTCCCGAGTCAAGCATGCAATTGTGAAGAATAAAATCATTTATGAGCAAAGAGAGGAAAAATGGTCTATTCTTTTCATTTCCCCTATCCATATTTTGAAAAATAACCGGTGCATCCTGGTGAGCTGCTGCTAGTGGAATGTCAACATTGTTTTGAGAAGGATTTTCTAAAGCTCTGAGTAGCTTCTCCCTCTGAGAAGGAATCTTCATTATTTCTAACACAGGTACCAACATATTTTCATTATTTAATCACCTCCTAAGTCAATATTTAAATCTGAACTTGTGTGAACCATTGTTTTAGGAGGGAGAGGAGTTGCCTTGGGAATGTTTTCTTGATTTCTATCTTGATTTCTGTTTCCATTCCTTTGGTAGGTAATGCCTCTATACTTATCCATTTCTGACACTTGTTGTGGGGTGGGCTTAGGACCAAACTTTTTTGTTTCCCTATCCACCACAACATTATTACAATTTACCCCCTCACTATGTTCCATCAAATCCGTCCATTCATTTATGCCAATATTATACTCATGACGAAACATATTTACTTGTTCATTTTATGGTCTATAAGGTCCCATTTCACTACAAACCTGAAGAAATACTTGGAAAGTTGATTCCTCATGAAACTGTCCACAAGGTCTACAATAAGGAATAGCTTGGTGATCAACCAAGTTAGTGGATTTGAATGGATTTGGTGGCCTTTGATCTTGGGGAGGAGGTCTATTTGGCCCTTTATCATTTGGCCTATGTTGGGGCCTACTAGATTGATCCCTGTCCATGGATATCAACCTATTCTGCATGGAATTCATTTGACTAGCATGCTCCTTTACTTGATTAACATGTTTTCTCATTTGATTGGCTTGGTTAATCTCCATTTGTTTTATTTGATTTGCTTGATTAACCTCCATCTGCTTAATCTGCTTAACATGATTAAGTTCCATCTTCTTAATTAGCTGGGTGAGTTCCTTAATGCCATCATTTGAAGACCCTTGATTTTCAATCTTCTTTTTCTTCTTCTCATAAGGTTGGGAAGAAGTTCCTCTAGAAAAACCAAGAATATTAGACTTCCTAGCATCCTGCATATTTTTATCAATCCTCACTACAATAACTTGTGCATCCTTGATTGTTTGAGGATCCTTATCTCTTAGCTGATATATCATTTCTCCCTCAAAGGCTTCCATATAATAAATCAAAATTGCAGTGTCTGAAGGCTTAACAGTTGTAGGGAGACTTTTCACCAAGTCATTAAATATTTTATTAAATTCTTCCATGGTTTCATTTTCTTTTTTCTGACTTGAGCTAAGGGTAGTGAGTAAAAATTTGTTTTCTTTTTTATCACCCCACCTTTCCTTAAAATCTTGGACTATTTCAGCTAGGGTGCTAAACTTGTTGGGATCTTGCTCTGAAAACCATTATGCAACATCCCCCTCTAAAGAGTAAACAAACAATGTCATATTTACATCCTCTTCATCATGACTCCAACACCATTTGAATACACATAAGTCGAAATTAGAAACGTGAGAATGGGCACTAACAACATTATTTCCTGAAAAACAAGGCAACATCTCAACAACTTTGTTAGGAATTGCATGGGGAGCACCTTCGATTGCTGCAAAATTCAAAGACCTAAAAAAGGTACTCATGCTTAAGTTAGGATTAGTGGTTGTAGTATCAATAGTTGGTTGATTATTATGTTCAAACAATAATTGGATATCAGAGAGTGCTTCTTCTCCAAGACTTTCAAGTAGCCTACGAGGAGCAAGGCGATTTAGTCTCCTCCTATAAACCTTCTCAGGTTCAAGAAAAGAGTAAATCAATCCTTGTGAAGTGCTCCTAGTAGTATACTTCAAATGTTTTTCCAATGGAGTTGCCACTTGGAGAGTAAGCAAACAAAGAAAAACCAATCCAAGTTAAAAAAATTTAGGGAGCAAATTTATTACTTAGTTTTAAAAGAATAAATTAAGTTATGTCATTAGTACCAAGGATAAAAGACTTATCCTTGGCAACGGCACCAAATATATTGTCCTCCTTATACACACTTGCAAATGTGGACTAAGTCTCAATCCACTTAGTGTTTCCTCGGAGGCACAATGCCTAAGTTCAAGCCCACTTTCACCTTGACTTGAACTCCTTCCATCTAGGCTTACTCCTAGGGAAGCCAAGGGGGGTAGAACCTAGTTACTATGTGAGTTATTAGATTGATTCTAGGAGTTAATTTAAACTTGTTAAAGGTTGGGGGAAACTAGCTTATATGAGAGGCAAACAATGCAAATGCAAAACTTTCAATGCAAAGGCAGACCTTTCCCTAGGACAACTGAGACTAGTGCCTAAGGTTGGGAAAATGGGGTTAACTAGATCACACAAAGATTATAAAGAATAACTTTACAATTAAATTAGATACAAGGAAATGAAACAACTATCAACACAATAAAGAATACAAAGAATTAGATGCTACAACAATGTACAACTATTAACAAATGAAATAAGCAAACACTAGTAAGATCCAAGATTAAGTAGAGAAATAGTTGAACCAACCCAAATTGATTTGATTTTGTGGGAATGAAAGGAGATAGCTCAAGATTACATCCACAACAAACACAACTNGTGGACTAAGTCTCAATCCACTTAGTGTTTCCTCGGAGGCACAATGCCTAAGTTCAAGCCCACTTTCACCTTGACTTGAACTCCTTCCATCTAGGCTTACTCCTAGGGAAGCCAAGGGGGGTAGAACCTAGTTACTATGTGAGTTATTAGATTGATTCTAGGAGTTAATTTAAACTTGTTAAAGGTTGGGGGAAACTAGCTTATATGAGAGGCAAACAATGCAAATGCAAAACTTTCAATGCAAAGGCAGACCTTTCCCTAGGACAACTGAGACTAGTGCCTAAGGTTGGGAAAATGGGGTTAACTAGATCACACAAAGATTATAAAGAATAACTTTACAATTAAATTAGATACAAGGAAATGAAACAACTATCAACACAATAAAGAATACAAAGAATTAGATGCTACAACAATGTACAACTATTAACAAATGAAATAAGMAAACACTAGTAAGATCCAAGATTAAGTAGAGAAATAGTTGAACCAACCCAAATTGATTTGATTTTGTGGGAATGAAAGGAGATAGCTCAAGATTACATCCACAACAAACACAACTCAATCTACAACAAACACAACTCAATCCACACCCAAACTTGAAGTGCCCCAAGTGAGGTGCACAACTTCAAGAGGTTGCTCAATGGACCAAATGCACAACTTCAAAGGAGATAAAGCTTGAAGAAAAGGCCTCCATGGGCACCAATGCATAACTTCTAGGATCAACAACTCAACCACCACAATATGCTCCATTACAATGCTTGAAATATAATTTGAAATGAAAGTGTTTTCATAAAATAAAGAGCATGAACCATTGAAAATGAATTAGGAAGTAAAACCATAGGTTACTTGTGAGTAGATTTTAGAGTTGTAGTTAATTAAGTGAATGTGCTATCCTAGAATAGATGACTTCCCAAAAACTTCCACCGATTTGGCCAAAAGGACTGCTGGGTGCTAAAGAAGCAAGGCAAACAAGGCCTTACCCTAGCTCCACAGGTCAATCCGGGAAACAAGGGTGCTTGACAAGGGGGACACCTAGTGTCGTGAGATCATCCCTGATCTAGCACCCCAAGCCACTTCCACAAGTTCCTTGTTTGATGGTGAAAGTTGCAACAATTGAGGGTGTCCTAATTAAACTATATAAATTGATCCCTTATGAGTCTAAGATATATTGATTAATCAATTAAGGTTACTTGAGTTAAGTTCTTGAATGAAAATGACAAGTGCTTGAAAGAAAAGAAATGAGAAATGCTTGAAAGAAATGTACAAGTAGATAGACTATGCCTCCATGGGCTTAAACAAGATGGTAAATGAAAATAAGTGCTTCTAAACTACTAAGAAATCATATGAACTTGAAAGAGCAACTAGAAGCATAAACCATCAACTATCTACCAAACTAAACTAGCCTTACGATATAGCATGGGTGGCAAGGCCAATCCTCTTTGCTAGGTGTAGGCAAAAGAATGCAAGAAAGGAAAAAATTAGCTTGAAAAAGGAAAGTGAGTAAACCTAGCCACACAACCTTGTTTTAAGGACAAGTGGGGAAAAATTGAAATGAAAAGAAATGCTGAAATAAAACTAAGAGCTAGACTTACGATTTTGCATGGGTGGCTAGGACAATCCACTATGCAAGGTGTAGGCAAATGAAAAGTAAAAATGCAAAAAAATACTTTTTAAGAGAAGTGCAAGCCCTAGAGACTCTATTGGGGCTTGTTTACAATAGAAGAAGAAGGAGAAATAGTTGGGAAGATATTACCCCAACTCCGGAGGATTATTTTGGAGGTTTTGGGCCCCTTATGGGCTGTAGATCCTCCTATTTTGGTGCAGACCTGCAACAAATCAACAAACAAAACTTGCTGGAAAAGCTGCAAAAACACCAAAAACTTGGGAAAATTTCTGTTAGCAATAACCATAAATTTTCTGTGTAAATTTCAGCAAGTAAAATAGATTTATATGAGCTATCCAAACTTGTTAGAATGTCAAAAAATGAAATGGAAATGTACATGAATATGAAACAAAAAATTTTAGAGGTTGAAAGTGAGTAAAAAGGAAGATTTCCAGATCTGAAATATCCACTTGAAACCCGTAGGTAATCTTGCAAATCTTGAATACAAAGCTACATAAACCAAGAAGAAGTGAGTAGATCTAAGAGGTAAACCAAAATACTTTTAAATGCCCAAATATAAGAACTCACTAGATCTATGATAATACTACCACAAATCTATCCAAGCAAAATACTTTGCTTGGAATTCCTAATCTAGATCTATAAGCTAAGCATGCACAAGAAAAAGAACAAGAACAAAATCACCTCATATGTTGCTAGATGGAACCAAGAAGACTCTCAACACCATGGATCCTCCAAAGATTTCCTTTATTCAATAACAAGCTTGAGCAAATACTTGCCACAAGCTTGAGATAAGAGCAAGAGCAAAAGAGAGAAAGAGAGAAGAGTGGGAGAGGAGAGATTTTGGCATAGTTAACAATACTGATAATATATGTGTGTAATGAGGGAGGGGAGACTTTATTTTATATTTGGGAGTCAAGAGTGACCCCTCTTGGATGCTCTCCAAGTGTCATTCAATCAAGAGTCATTGAGCATCTGAAGGAGGGCGCACTTTTAGGGTTTCAGTCATNAAACACTAGTAAGATCCAAGATTAAGTAGAGAAATAGTTGAACCAACCCAAATTGATTTGATTTTGTGGGAATGAAAGGAGATAGCTCAAGATTACATCCACAACAAACACAACTCAATCTACAACAAACACAACTCAATCCACACCCAAACTTGAAGTGCCCCAAGTGAGGTGCACAACTTCAAGAGGTTGCTCAATGGACCAAATGCACAACTTCAAAGGAGATAAAGCTTGAAGAAAAGGCCTCCATGGGCACCAATGCATAACTTCTAGGATCAACAACTCAACCACCACAATATGCTCCATTACAATGCTTGAAATATAATTTGAAATGAAAGTGTTTTCATAAAATAAAGAGCATGAACCATTGAAAATGAATTAGGAAGTAAAACCATAGGTTACTTGTGAGTAGATTTTAGAGTTGTAGTTAATTAAGTGAATGTGCTATCCTAGAATAGATGACTTCCCAAAAACTTCCACCGATTTGGCCAAAAGGACTGCTGGGTGCTAAAGAAGCAAGGCAAACAAGGCCTTACCCTAGCTCCACAGGTCAATCCGGGAAACAAGGGTGCTTGACAAGGGGGACACCTAGTGTCGTGAGATCATCCCTGATCTAGCACCCCAAGCCACTTCCACAAGTTCCTTGTTTGATGGTGAAAGTTGCAACAATTGAGGGTGTCCTAATTAAACTATATAAATTGATCCCTTATGAGTCTAAGATATATTGATTAATCAATTAAGGTTACTTGAGTTAAGTTCTTGAATGAAAATGACAAGTGCTTGAAAGAAAAGAAATGAGAAATGCTTGAAAGAAATGTACAAGTAGATAGACTATGCCTCCATGGGCTTAAACAAGATGGTAAATGAAAATAAGTGCTTCTAAACTACTAAGAAATCATATGAACTTGAAAGAGCAACTAGAAGCATAAACCATCAACTATCTACCAAACTAAACTAGCCTTACGATATAGCATGGGTGGCAAGGCCAATCCTCTTTGCTAGGTGTAGGCAAAAGAATGCAAGAAAGGAAAAAATTAGCTTGAAAAAGGAAAGTGAGTAAACCTAGCCACACAACCTTGTTTTAAGGACAAGTGGGGAAAAATTGAAATGAAAAGAAATGCTGAAATAAAACTAAGAGCTAGACTTACGATTTTGCATGGGTGGCTAGGACAATCCACTATGCAAGGTGTAGGCAAATGAAAAGTAAAAATGCAAAAAAATACTTTTTAAGAGAAGTGCAAGCCCTAGAGACTCTATTGGGGCTTGTTTACAATAGAAGAAGAAGGAGAAATAGTTGGGAAGATATTACCCCAACTCCGGAGGATTATTTTGGAGGTTTTGGGCCCCTTATGGGCTGTAGATCCTCCTATTTTGGTGCAGACCTGCAACAAATCAACAAACAAAACTTGCTGGAAAAGCTGCAAAAACACCAAAAACTTGGGAAAATTTCTGTTAGCAATAACCATAAATTTTATGTGTAAATTTCAGCAAGTAAAATAGATTTATATGAGCTATCCAAACTTGTTAGAATGTCAAAAAATGAAATGGAAATGTACATGAATATGAAACAAAAATTTTTAGAGGTTGAAAGTGAGTAAAAAGGAAGATTTCCAGATCTGAAATATCCACTTGAAACCCTTAGGTAATCTTGCAAATATTGAATACAAAGCTACATAAACCAAGAAGAAGTGAGTAGATCTAAGAGGTAAACCAAAATACTTTTAAATACCCAAATATAAGAACTCACTAGATCTATGATAATACTACCACAAATATATCCAAGCAAAATACTTTGCTTGGAATTCCTAATCTAGATCTATAAGATAAGCATGCACAAGAAAAAGAACAAGAACAAAATCACCTCATATGTTTCTAGATGGAACCAAGAAGACTCTCAACACCATGGATCCTCCAAAGATTTCCTTTATTCAATAACAAGCTTGAGCAAATACTTGCCACGAGCTTGAGATAAGAGCAAGAGCAAAAGAGAGAAAGAGAGAAGAGTGAGAGAGGAGAGATTTTGGCATAGTTAACAATACTGATAATATATGTGTGTAATGAGGGAGGGGATACTTTATTTTATATTTGGGAGTCAAGAGTGACCCCTCTTGGATGCTCTCCAAGTGTCATTCAATCAAGAGTCATTGAGCATCTGAAGGAGGGCGCACTTTTAGGGTTTCAGTCATGTTAGGGTTTTGGTAGATGAGTGAGGGGGTGAGATAAGACCTTTTTGACAAAGCCCAACAAAAAATTAGACTTAGGAGGGTGAACTTAGTGAGAAAGAAGGTTTTTCACTTTAGTTTTTGATACTTTAGTTTTTTACTTTGCTTGACTTTCTCCTCAAGGGGGGCGCACTTTTCTTAGGAAGATGAGGGGAATGAAGTGGTGGGTAGGTGAGCGGGGTGTTTAAGTTAGGAAAAGTGTTTCTTTAACTTAGAAAAGGGGTTTAGAATCATATCCCACTCTTTCTCTAACGTTTTTGCTTCATTATTACAAAAAAATGACATTTTGACTTTGTCAATTAAGCAATTAAATTGTCGACTCTAGACTGATGTGGACTTCTCATGGACAAAGACCTAACAAAACTTGTCCAATTGAGATGAAACTTGGTCCAAGGGTATAGGGGGTCTCATTCCATTTATTTTGAGTACAAATACTCCTATCAAAAATCCCAAAGACCAAATTTTTACATTTTTACATCAAAAATAATTAAAATTACCATTAACTGGGTAATTTTAAATTTTTTTAAAAAATAACTTAGACTCGATTGAATTTTACAAGACTCTAGAAGATGTCTAGCATGGTCATTTACAATATTCCTAGACCCTAGTCACCCATAGGGCTCGATCATTAGAAATCCTTTCACCACTTTGGAGGATTATTGTGGGAGTGAAAAACTCAAGGGTAATTAAAAAGGTTGGTTAGGCAAAATTAATTACTTGAGGAAAAAAAATACTCGATGAAAGGACTTCCCTAATGATAAATTCCTAGGTAACTAACCTACAATATGATCCATGCAGACCCATTACATTATTATCCCACGCAGGGGAGAAGAAGTTCTAATTACAAAAAGATGTGCTGAGGCCAAAAATGTCTTGTAGAACCAATAAGTCTTCAAACTTAGTTGAACCATCAGGTACATAACTTCATGGCACATGTATTTGAACCCCTATTTGAAATAGGTGGTCAACAACACCCATAACTTTATTCATCGCCGCATTGCCCAGAAGTCAATTGTTACATCTGTGCCATCAATAATTTTCAAATCATGATTGCCAATGGTGGTTCCATGAAATGTGGGGGATGATGTGAAAATGTGTGACTCCAAATTAGTCAGTATCACCTAAAATCCCATATGTTTGCTATAGACATGGGTGGTTGTGACATTGTTTTTGGTGCTGAATGGTTATGCACTCTATGCCCCATTCTCATGGATTTTAAGGACTTAACCATGAAATTCCCATAGGAGGGACAACAGTATAAGTTCCAAGGCATAACTGCAGGCCCCCCTGAGATCATTAGTTCCCATCGCATGGAAAAGTTCCTAAAAAAAGTTCATTCGGGAATTATAGCCCAACTCCACTCCATTCATGTTGTTGAGACACCTTCTGTGCATCCCGACCTCAATCTATCCTCTCCCGCCACCATGTCATTTTTACCACCCCCCAAGACCTTTCCCCTTCCCATGGAGTCCATGATCATTCCTTCCCTCTCATCCCGAGCAGTCTTCCTCCCAATGTTCAGCCTTATCGTCATCCCTTTGCCCAGAAGAATGAAATTTATAAAATTGTTCATTAATTACTAGAAGCCGGTGTTATCCATCCAAGTAATAGCCCCTATTCTTCCCTTGTGGTCATGGTACTCAAGAAAGAAGGTACTTGGCACATGTGTCCTGATTTCCACACCCTCAAAAAACTCACAATCAAAGACAAATTCCCCATTCTTTTCATTGATGACCTCTTGGATGAATTGAGTGGTGCTCAGTACTTCACCAAATTGGATCTACGTTATGGCTACCACCAAATCCATATGAAAGAAGAAGATATTCCCAAGACTGCATTTCACACTCATGAGGGTCATTATGAATTCTTGGTAATGCCCTTTGGATTGTGTAATGCTCCTTCCACTTTCCAAAGTCTTATGAATCATGTCTTCCATCCTTTTCTCCATCATTTTGTCTTAGTTTTCTTTGATGATATTCTCATCTATAGTAAAACTTGGCCATCCCATCTCTCCCATGTGAATAAATTCCTCCACCTACTCTCTAAACATCAACTTTTCCTCAAACAATCTAAATGTGCCTTTGGTGCCTCAGATGTGGAATACCTAGGTCATATTGTCACCAAGGATGGTGTCCATGTGGATCCTAAGAAAATTAAATCTATGCAAGATTGGCCTTTCCCTAAAACTCTTAAGAGCTTGCGTGGTTTTCTTGGTTTAACGGGCTATTATAAGAAGTTTGTTCGGAATTATAGAAAGATTGCAACTCCTCTCACTTCCCTCCTTAAAAAAAATTCTTTCACTTGGAATTCAGCTATGGATCATGCCTTCCAAGCCTTAAAAGATGTTATGTGCTCGACCCCTGTCCAACTCTCCCAGACTTCACAAATACATTTGTATTGGAATGTGATGCTTCCAAGAAAGGAATTGGAGTTGTCCTCATGCAAGATGGCAGGCCCTTGGCCTTCACTAGCAAACAACTTTCAGAGCGACATTTGGGCCAATCCATTTATGAAAAGGAAATGTTAGCTATTCAGCATGCCGTGGATCTCTGGCATCCTTATTTAATGGGTCAATGATTCCAAATCAAAATTGATCATCAGAGTCTCAAGTATTTCCTGGAACAATGAATTTCATCTCCGACACAACAAAAATGGGTGACCAAGCTATTTGGCTATGATTATGAGATCAGTTACAAGAAGGGAAAGGAAAATGTAGTGGTCAATGCTCTTTCCTAAAAATATGAAGAAGACGGGTCCCTTTTCTCCCTCTCCTTCATTGTACCAGATTGTCTCCAAGTTGTTTGTCAAGAATGGTTGCAAGCAGGGTTACCGAAAGCGCTCGCTCCACCCTCAGAGCGAGTTCTCTCAGGAAGCGAGCTTCCGAAATCCAGAAGCGCACTTTTGGATTTCGGAAGCTCACTTCGGGGTGCAAAAATGCGCTCTCTACCCATCAGAATGCATTGCACCCTGAAGCGAGCTTCTGAAATCCAAAAGCGCACTTTTGAATTTCGGAAGCTCGCTCTGAAGCTTGCTTCCTGAGCACTGCAGGAAAGCTTCCCGAGCGCTTCGCATGGGGTCCAAATGCTTCTTCGCTTAAGAGAGAAAATACTCATTTTATTTTTAATTTTGAGTTGAGTTAGAGTGCGGGGTGTGGTTAGGAATGGGTTAGGGGAAAGTGAGGAGGGGATAAAAGATATTTTCCCCCTATCATTTCCTCATTGTTTCTATTTGTGTTTTCTTGAGCTTGGAGGAGAGAGCAAAGGAAACCTTGGAGGAGCAAAGAGGAGCTTGGAGGAGCTTGAAGGAGAGAAAAAGGAGGAGCTTGGAGGAGAGAGCAAAGAGGAGTTTGAAGGAGAGAACAAAGAGGATATTGGAGGAGAGAACAAAGGCAACCATCTATCTCAACTTTCAACTTGCAAGATTCAAGAGCTAAAGAGGTAAGCCCAAACCCCAACTCTCTCATTTCCTTGGGTTAAATTTGTTTATGGTTTTTTCCCCCTCTTTCCCATTCCTTCTTCTCCCTCATTTTATTGTAGGTTGTTCATCTAAAGCTCAAGTAAAATGATTTTCTTTTGGTTTATCATTCTATTTTTGGTTCTCATGGTCTTGTCAGGGACTAGGCATCAAGGGGAAGAAGAGAATGAAGATGAGGGAGGGTTTGAAGATGAAGGAGGGTTTGAAGAGGATGAAGAGAACAATGAAGGTGGGAAAGATTCATTGACAC